>JALPMT010000937.1:0-32134 GCA_024243955.1 Pancytospora epiphaga
AAAACTCCCGCCCTCCCTACGGAGATGGAGAACTGTTGGTCCAAGCCATATAAGTGAGTAAACCCCCTTCGAGAAGCAATGACTAGGGAGATTCCCTGAACTAACAGCTTTGCTTGGCCACCCTCGCCGCCAAGTCAACTACTTCCCGGTAGTTTAACGTCGTTTCGGACTATTAAGATTATTACACTTGTAAATATAAATAAAAATTTTGGAGTTTGATTTATTTGGCATCCGTAAATATGAAGAGTGACGAGACAAGGATGCTCCAAGCATTAGTAACTAAAGGAATGTGCGAATGTAACGATCCCTCGATTTTAGATAAACTAAATACACTTCTGCGTCCTATGGGATTTGAGGCGGTGATGTGGCCCTCAAGAACCCATCTTATTCTCAAGGATAACGCAGAGTCCTTAGAAATCATACGTCCATGGACCGAAGCCTCGATTGAAGAGTTAAAACGTATCATTAAATGCATATCATTTCACAATCCCGTACACTCAACTATTTTAGATCAGTTAAAACGGCAGAATTGGATAGAGTATGATTCATCTAGAAATCTCAAACTTTCAAAGCGTGCTCTTGTTCAGTTTGAAGATTATATATTATCGATAGGTGGGCGCTATGGAAAATGTCAAATATGCGGTTTTATTGTAGATTCTGACACCTGCCATGATTATTGTGCTTTGCTACTTTCAAAGATGCCGCAAAACTAACTGACTTGTCCTGTTAAACAATAAAAAATTAATTAGTTGAAAATTGTTTAAAATAAAATAAATTTATTGAGGGTTATTAGACTTTTTCTATACAGGGCAGGCTTGAGCTACGTTCACATGCTCCTGCTCTCCAGCGTCTTTTTAAGCACGATCGTCTGGATGTAGGACTCGACGAACTCAGTTATCCTGATACCCTTCGAGGTTTAAATATATATTTATTTCATTTAATATCTAGGCATGTATCCTATTACCCACTCTTATACAAACCACGGACCTTTCTATAGAATTCACCTGGGATCTTTTTTCCTTCCAGCAATGCCTCTATCGCCTTGCATCCCTCGTCTGATCTCCAGAAGCCCTTGCTAAAATGGGATTTAACGGACAAATAAAACTCTCGGAATTCCAAATATTCTTCTGAGGAAAATGGCACCTTTAGAATAACATCGTCAAGGAAAAATCGATCTAAACACCCCGAAATCTCTGGTTCTATCCGACCGTAGTCACTACAATTTCTGAAGTCTTCCACTGTCTTATAAATATCGACAATAGCTGCTCTTTTTACCTCACCCGAAATATAGTTGAAATATTTAAGATTGCTAATTATCTCTAAGACCCTCTTCTCTGCAAGGTTCTTTATAAGCTTTATAATATCCGCGGAAAGTGCGTTCAATTTACTACTACTTGCCTCGACTTCGTCCCCTGGAAGATTTGAGTTTCTTTCCAATAACAATGCTCCCTCTGTATCTCCGATATACTTCCTCAGCTCCATCTGCTGTGAATATAAAAAACAAGCTATACGAATTTCTTCACGATTGGTAAAGCTGAGATTCTCCAGGAATATTTGTGTATGTGTAACAATCAGCTTAGTCAGTCTATATAACTTAAATGTAGGATCAAGCAAGTGAAACCTAGATATGTAGACAAGGCAATCCTTGTATAACAACTGATAGTTCTGAAACCACTGCACGTATTTAAGCTCATGGATTCTTGCAAGTTCTACTTTGATAAACTGGGTTTCTATGCTGTGTAAAATAGACTCAAGCCTTTTAGACTGTACTTTCAGGCCGTACATCGTCCCAAGAGTCTCTCCAAAGCGTTGGTATTCGGTTGCAAAGTGGAACACTAAGGCCCGCCTTTGTTTGCTGTCACATACTTCCAATTCTGTAATTTTTAGCTCCACCAGGGATTGTGTCTCCAGAATAAAATCTTTATACTCTGGCAACGTATCTGTCTGTTTTGAATAACAATCTGCGTATATTTTAAATATCTGTTCCAGTTCGATGTATTTGTCCAAAAGATACTCAAACATCCACTCTGGCCTATCAAGGCGGTTTGATTCCCTGTTACTCATAAAATGAAACGTGAATTTATTCTCTATAAAAGAAAACAAAAAGACCGTAAACATTTTTTCTGTAAAGTATATTTCAAACCGTACTGAAAAGTTTATATAGAAGATTAAATCGTGCAGACGGGACTTCGAATGCATAGTATCTTTTATTCCATCTATAATGTGGGCATGCAAGTATGCTTTTTTTACCTTCATAAGCTCATTCTTTTTGTTATGGAGAATAGGATACTTGTCTGTAGGGATATTTTTAAGCAACTCTAGTTTTTTGAACGCTAATACCTTCATAGGAACATCTATGGCATTTATTTGGGAAATTATCCCCATTATTTCTGCTCTAAACTTGCTTTCAAGCTTTTTGGCACGACTTTCTCTGTAACTTTTTACCATTTTCTCTAATTTCACACAGTCATGTTCCTTCGCAGATATTTCGGCTTTCATACGCTTTGCATCGCAACATCTTTTATCGTAAGATGATGCGAGTTCTTTAATTTCTCGTGAAAGCTGTGCTGCCTCAAATTCTTTGTCGCTCTGTGTGCTTTTCAATTTCTGAAGCTCCGTCTCGATTCTGCTCTTCTGTCTTAGCATTTCATCCATTGGGGTTTCTAGATACGCTCTAAAACTCATCTACAAAGAAAGTATAAAGTGAATAGATCCCTAAACTATACCAGTGAAAACAGAGTCTATAAATATCGCCTTTCAGTCAGTAACAAAGAAATAATCTTAAACAGGTTTATTTTAGTTTCTATGAAATACACTAATATAAGGCATATTAATACGCAAACGGCACATAAATGGATCAATCCCACCACAATTCTGATCCGAGGCCCTGTTCGTTGATACAAACTAGTACGGAAGCAGTTTCTATCTGCACTTTTTTAATTTTAAAGCGTACCTTGTCTCCATTATAGAATGTTAATCTAGCCTTTTTATAATTCCATGTCCATCTGCCTTGGTCAGAATCTGCAACATACTCACAGTTTTCAAAAAGATCGTCATGTTGTACCACGTACCGCTTAAAAAGGTTATTTCCTATAATTATTCCATTTTCATCCTGACAAAGTATCACCCCGGTACAAACTTCATCCTGATAAAAACGGTAAAACAAGATTTGAAATACGACAGTCGACAGTAAAATGGCACCTCTAACGACATAATCTTTGATTTCTACGACAGTATATAAATGCATTCCAATACCAAATTCTTCGGAAAGATGATTACAATACTTTAATTCGAGTTGTCTGGCAACAGCTGCGTTCTTGTCCTTAGAAGATGCTCGTATTTCAACCGTGTCTTCAATCTCAGTGATGACAAACATGTTTTCTAATAATGGGCGTTCAATTCGTTTTTTTACAAATTTTCTTCGGTTTCTCAACTTGAATGTGTTATAACAGATCTTACAAATCCCGTTATTATAGTGGAGTTTTGTCTGTTTGATGGTCCTGGTTCATCTATGCTACATGTTCAAAATATCCTGTGAATAACGGGCGATTACAAAGGGACTTCCCTAGTATTTCTCGTCTTGTTCCAAATTTTTCAGAGAAATTTTAATTTTCTGTTAAAATGTAGAATAATCAATTAAAGCATTTAAAGAAATAAATACTCAACGTCATGTTCAAACAAATAAAATACTAAAACAACATCCATTTGACCTACGATTAGACTACACATGAAATAAGAAACAATAGGATATCAGAAGTATCTGTGACCCATTCGACAAGATTGGTTGATTGCGACTAGCTAGCTCATTTTAAAGTCAGCAACTTGTCTGCAAGTCTTTCTGACAGCAAGTATTGGTAAGCCTTTTTAAGAAAGAAGAATACATTTCATAATAACGAATATCAGCTCCAACATAACTGTCGGATTCTACTGTAGGTTTATTTATATGTAGCGCGTTGTCGGTCATTCCTAAGAAGGGCATTGCAGTAGTTCTACAATTTATATTAAGAAAGAGGTGAAAAGGAAAATAGGCCAAGTGCCTATAACAATAATATATCCTTGACATCTAACAAAATATATAAAATTTGAAGCCCGAATATACTTTATTTATTATTTTTTACTTCTGTAGGGGCCATACAAAAAAATATCAGATAGCCTCTGCATGGACGGTATCACACGCATCTGCTTATTTTTAATTTGATCAATTCTGTCCTCAATTATGCAGCCGGTCCCCCAGGACTCCCTTGGGACCGCACAAGCACTTGCAGAAGAAAAGTTGGAAACAATCCGGCTAATAAGCTCATTTGCACTTTTGTATCTAAGCAAACCACCGATAATAACATGCTTCTGTGTTTTACCGTCGGAAAACTCATTCGGCCTTCTATAGCTCCTATAACTCGTCCTGTGGAAATTCTCCCTGCTCCTAAAATTTCTCCCTCCGTCTCTATCGCCGCCTCTTTCTTCTTTATGCTGTCCAGCATAGTTCTTAGAAGACCTGGACCCACTCTCATCCCCTGGGGGCAGGCTGTCATTAGACTGTTCTGAGAGAATAGGAGATGACTTCCCCTCAAAAGTAGATGCTGGACTACATGGCCTTTCGGCCGGGCTGGATGTGATGGGTGAAATTGGGTTTGTGCTATCTTCAACCTTCTTCTTCAAAGATAAAAATTGCTTCAAACTAGCCCACATCTTCTGTGAATCCGGATTCTCATTAGTAGTCTCCAGCATTACCTCTTTCTTCTTCTTATTCAGTTCCTCCTCCATAGTAGATTCTGCAGTGCTCTTTCCCTCATTAAAAATAGTAATAAGACTCTCTCTACTGTTTTCCTTACCAGTAGCCTGTGGTGGTGTTTTAACGTCCCATTTACTGCTATCCTTTACAGTTGAAAAGCGACTCTCATCTGACACATCCATGTTCATTGAAATGCCACGCTCCTCAAGCCTGTGCGGATCCTCAGTCTTTTGGCTCATAATTTCGCCTGCTATTTTCTCTGATTTCTCTAAATCTCCTTTGTAGGTTCTTGATTCGGTATCTATAGGACTGGTATATTCATTCATATCAAATTTAGGGTTAACCCCAAAAAGTTCTGAATTAACCTCAAACTGGTCCCATTCCTTAGTTTTCTTATTTTTCCTTCCAGCAGATTCTTTCTTATCGGAAAATGCTCTATCGTTTGTCTCAGCTTCTATGTTTTGAGAAAAACCTGTCTTGCGACCTGATCTGGCATCCAGGATATTCTTGATGGTGTCAGCATACCTCGGGGACGTATGCTGGGCTATACTCAACTCCTCGTTAGTGAAGGTATCAAAAGACGGTGCTGCCACACTGTCGACTGATATTACATATTTCCGTTCAATCTTCAAAAGAGCCAATTTTGTAGTTGTCGTACGATTCATGAGCACGTTCTGAAGATAGATGCTGTTTTTGGTGGCTTTCAGAAACGTCCCCTGTACGTCTCCTATTTCCCTTATCTTAACAGATATGTTGAAACCCATCCGGCCGGGGTTAAAATTTTGAGAAATAATTGTTGACGAGTTAAAAAGATTTATTGGTGATAACGGAGAAGTAAAAAGTATGTCATTGTAACCAGCAGATAAACCAACACGTTTTTACTCTTTGATAGTGTAATTAGTCTTATATGTTGTCTAGTCTGTCGTAAATAATAGCCTACGGTTATATTTGTTTATTTATTATTGCAATAATGCGGTTTGGAGCCACAGAACAACTTTATTCTAAACAAAGTTATAAAACACAGCCTAATTGAACAATATTTTAACCTTAATGAACATACAGTCTACTAAATAGTAATATTTCCTGGATGCCATCTAGCTGCATACAGAGGCATTCTAATGATAAAATATGTGGTCACTTGACATTTGGGGTATTTATTAAAAGCAAATATATGACAAAATATAGTAAAGATCATCTCTTTGAAGACTAGTATAATCATCTAACAATGGGAATAATAATATACATGCCCTTGGGACATCTATTGAAAGCGTTGTTATACAGCTGGCTCATCGAAGAGTCATTATTTATTGACCAGGTAAAAAGAACGGTAAAACTTTTATACTAGAAAAAGATAAATAAAAGAGTTAATCTTCACCACCATTATAAAACAAACATGACAGGTTTACTGTCTTCATTCGACAAGCTCGTCTTTGCTGCCTTCTTAAAAAATTTAATCGTATTACTTTTGCTGGCCGGCAAAGACAATGTTCTCCCCTCGAATAAACAGTGACTCAGAGCCGGTGGTGATGAACAAATTAGAATGCTCGTCAAAAGCATTGAGCACACCTACATAGAACTCCCCGGTTCCAAGCCTGACTATTATTTGCTCGTGGAGATACGCCTTCAACATGTCAGAGGGATCACGGACCATTCAGGGTAAATGAGCTCGTGTCTTTTATCTACGTTGAGAAAATAAACCTGTCAAACTGTGCCTTCATTATTCTCTCGAATAGTTCATGTACATGCTTATCACTCTATAGACTTTTCATTAATCTTGTCATTGTCTAGCTTATTCATCCGCAGGCTAGAAAAAATGTAATTTACCGTATATTTTGACTTATCATTATTGGCAAAATGACAATAAGCTAAAATCAAACGACCTATAAGTGAGTGATACTAGAAGACCCTTAAGAGATAATAAAAGAAGTTTAAACTGGAATTAGCCTTCAATAAATTTATTTTATAGATGGGCATTTAACAAATACAATTTATGGTATAAATAAATTACCCATGTTTAGATTACATCACAATTTATATAGACTTAGAAAAAATAATTCCATATGTAATGGCATCAAATGGTAACGAACTATTACAAATAGTACTTGAGAGAGATTCGGCTACCAATTTTGTTAGGGCGTATATTTAAACAACTGGTGGCTACATAGAAGTCGCTTGAAAGCATTTCTTTCAAATATCGACGTGGATCTATTTAACATGGAGACATTAAGGCGACTACCATAAGACTGAATACTAATGGTGGACTAGGGGGACCCCTGAAGTTCCTTCCCAGGGTGATAAAAAGGATATAAACTAAAATTAACCTCAAACAAATTTATTATTATTACTTTTAGTTCTATAGCACAGGCCGCCTCAGGCCAACTAATAACAAATTAGATATTATGCAATTATACTAGTCTGTCATTTAATTTTGCTATAAACTGGGCTGCATCGTCAATGAACCTGCGCTTATCGGTTGACGCATTAAAAGCATCAAGTAAAACTCCAAATACCGCCCTGTTGTCAGAAACACAGGCCTGCGGTGGAGGAAATTCAGAAATTTCAAACAAATATTCAGAATTCATAAATTGTTCAAGACCAGCAAGCAAGGCAGGATGGCTCGGTACAACATCCCCTATGTGCTCTGTGGAATGTGCATATTTTACATACAAACCAAGGCATTCCAAGAATTTGTAGCTGGAAAATGTTGGTTGGATATCCAATAAACCAATAGTGGGTGGCCTATTACCGCTTTCGATAAAGCATATTAGAGCCTTGGTTGTATTCTCGCTGCTGAGTTTATATGATGATATCAGGTCTAGCATCCTTCCTACTCCCTCCATACTTAACTTTTTATTCCTCTCCAGTCCAAAGGCCCTGGCAGTCAACAAGCGGGATAGAATGGTCAATATTAGGCCATCAAAGTAGTCAGAAACCCCCATAAAGTTCATCACCAGCTCAAAGATAGCAATGTGATTAATAAGATGTACTGGTCGGTTCAGCATGTAACAGCACACCACCATACACTTTAGTTTATCGGAGGATTCCTTAAACGGTGGTCTTATGTTCTTTAGCAAGGAGGTTATCTTCGTCTCAATGCCTTGGTTAGGGAGCTTGTTTCCTGAACATGAAGTAATAAGAATCTGGGCCCAGTCATCCTGCGGATCATATAGTGGAGTGGCACTGGAGGACAAATGCATAAGATGAGAATACAGCAGGTGGAAAATAATCGGCTGGTCGTATGACTTCTTAATCAGTGATATTGTCCTTTGAATCTGTAAACTCATGCGGGTCTAAAAAATTTAGCATAAAGCCGAGAGGGGAAAACAGACTGAGCAGCAGCGGGGGTGGTTTTCAACATTGCCAAGATTACCGTTAGAAATGACCAAATACACCATCATTTGGAGTATTTATTTCAAATTATACTAAAACATTAAATATAGACATATGCAATGAAAATTTAACTATTTCTGAGGGATTTGGCTGCTTTATTAATAAAGGAAGCTAGGCCCTTTTTCATTTTAATCCCGTTTATGTTTTCAAAGCTACGTTTCATCATTCTATCGCCAAGTTCCTTACTTTGATCCGTAAGGATGATCCCTTGGAATAGAAACTCGTTAAATGCAAGGACGATCAGATCGTATTTCTCGGCTACCCGTTCATGGGTCCAATTCTTTATGAACTTGTCAAGAGCCACTACGAAGGAGTCAAATGCATTCTTTGTAAATACTTCATTGGCATCCTGAGCTGCTAGCATTGTAACAAAGAGATTGTTGTTCCTATAAAGTAGAAGCATCTGGTCCTTATATATCGATATATCATCGGTTTCGTTGGTGATGAAGTCCATTAGGTTTTCCACGTCTATATTGCCACTATTCAAGGAGTATAGCACATCCTTGGTATTATCACAGATTGCCAAGTAGTTCACGGTCTTTACCTTCATTGGAGGGTGTTTTAACATGGAGGAAATAATTCCAGAGGGGCTGACAGATAATCAATGTAGAGTGAGATGAATAAGAGGATAATTTTTATTATAAGTTTCTTCATAGTCAGCACGCTACGAAGACTGTTATTCTGTGTGTGATAGTATGGAATGATGCGGTAGCAAACAGTACTTTAGAAGGACGGGATTAGATGTTTTTGCCAGGATGTATATCCAGACAACCGATAGCTATATAAAGGACCTTAGAGAGTATCTCTTTTAGATATTGGCGTAGACTCGCCCAGGATGGATTACACGGAAGCAATCACTGTATTATTGTAAGGCACTCAAAGGACATCGGAATAACTAAGCCCGTCGAGTCCTACGTCTAGATGTCTGTGCTCAAGGAGATGATGGGGAGCGTATTCTTCTAATATCGACGCGGTGCCGAGCGCCTCGATGAAACCGAGGATAGGCCAGAGCAGGGGCACGTGGACGTAACTCAGGCCTGTCAGGCATAGAAAAGTCTAGTAACCACCAATAAATTTATTCTTTTTTCTATCTTTGTTAGTGTTTGTCATGAATGGGTATTAAATTATATAAAAATTTTAACAAGACTGTCTTTCAACAACCAATCTGTCTAATTAGTCTTTTATTCAATATTTAAAATTTTTAAACAATCTATAATAGAATGACTCACATTGAGCAAATGGGAATACTCACTGCTTACTAACCCCGTGGATAATACATAAGTTAGGCCATCGGCTGTGAGCACAATCTTATTCCCATTCGGTAGTTCTACTGTATTCTTATCAATGACACCCTGGGCATAAATCTTTTTAATATGTGAAAATCTATTGACGATAAACGCCTTATGAAGCATTCCAATCGTATGAATATTCTCCTCATTGAACACCCTGCCGATATTCAGCATCTTTAGAGTATTTGGGCCATAAATACTAAATCCCTCCTCCTCCTTCTCTATCATAATCATTTCTCCAGTCAGCCCGGATAGGTCTACAATTACTTGTTTAAGAGTCCATGAAGATGGAAATATATTATACTTATAGAGTATCCCAAAGTTCTTGATATATTCCAACCCATCCACAATATTGAATTGATTGCAATCATCCGTGAGATACTTCAGTCCAGCCTTCAATTGTGGAGAAACTGAAACCTGAATATTGTGGATCTCTAAAATAAACTTCCTACCGACAATGTTCTCAATAATGCTAAAACCGACTGGTAAACATGTTTGCAAATACAACAGCATCGCTTTGTTTATTATCTCCTCCACGCTCGTGCTGGAATGTTCCCAACACTGTGCGTCACTATTCAGCCCCCCGTCCCCTGGTAGCTCTGAAATGGTATAACGCCCAGATATTCTACAAAACGGAGTAGCAATCCCTCCATCTATGGAAAGCCACCTCGCCAACGGCAATACAACGTGAAGAATCGGAAAGTACTCTTCATTTCTCCTTACAAAATCCAATATTCTACGGATGGAGAACATCTGTCCATCATTCGTCGCAGGACAAAGATTTGGAGCATCCCCGCTACAGCCGACCAGTCTGCCATCATTCCAGCACAGGCCCACACTCATGCAGCTACGGCAATCCATACGATCTCCCACGTGAAAGAGCGGTCTTGTCTTTGGAAAACACAGATAAACATTGTTGAAAAAGAAAGTAATATTCTCTCCAAACACATCTACTTCGTAATCAGTAGTATAAAACTGATGTTCATCTTCCGCAACCTTCTCATCATTTTCAGCTCCACGTAAAACCCCCCAAATTTCAGAATGAGCCTTGTTGACAAACTTGAAGGGCTTCTCATTAACCAGAACCTCACAAACAAAACCTGTCTCGTTAATATACCCATGCAGAGGATAATTAAGGATTTTACCTGTAAAATTCTGATAAAATCCAGAAACTTCATTCTTCAAATTAGAAAAAACATCCTGGGCCAGTCTTCTTGCCTCATAAAAAATACAGAAGGCAATAATCCCCCTAAGAGACTTCGGAAGCTTGTTCACAAGTAGCCTCTCTATGGCCGGCTCCTCAAATACCGTCTTAGCAGAAATAAGCATCCAAGATGGCGACTTATAATCACCACAAAGAGCAACTTCAAGAGTTATGTATCTGTAATGAAGTGTTAGTATGCCATTCTCTATTGTGTAGTTAGAAATATCCTCTCCTAGAAGATATATTTTGATAAGTCTGTCTATTTCCTCAAAATCAGGCTTGGAAGGGGTTTCATCCTTCACCAACTCCGACTCGCTAGAGTCGACACCCTCCTCAATGGGCTGCTGGTTCTTTACATTGCTAGAGCCGGGCGGACCGTAGAAACTTGGGAGTAATTTCGAAGGGTCCAAAGCCGCCTGAAGAGCAAATGAGAAGTCATGCTTGGGAATAAAGCTAGCCTTCATGTTTTCGAACATAGCTGCAATAAAATCAGCCATGCCTATTATATGGCCACCCTGTTCCATGTAGTCGTATCTTTTAAGAGTGGTAACCCGTAGGTTGTGCTGCAAATAGGCGCCAGAGATGACCATCAAGAATAACTCTATGTCCCTGATCATGGTAGTAGCAAACTCAATCATACCATTTCTATGCCCGTGTTCTCTAACTGAGCGATAATCTCTGAGGATCCCATTTAGCTTGATGTAGAATTCATTTAGATAGGAAGAAACAAACTTTCTTAGGGAAATCTTTGGATTTTCGTCTCGTCGTGGTGCTCTCTTTATGCATATTGACAGCATGGGCTAAATTTTTCATGCGTTGGACTGTTTGTGGTATTCCTTCGCAGATGGGGCCAGTGTGTTTGTGAGAGCGGGTGGAAATAAGGGGTCTTATGGGATAATGGGCAAACATTATAGAAAGACCCCAACACTTAGGATAAAGCAACAGCTATTTAATCCAAATGAGGAATTTGTTCAACAAAGAAGAACAAGTAGATAGACCTTAAGAGCAAGAATTACCTTTACTGTTCTAGTTATATATTACCATAGAACCTGGCATAAAGGAATGGTAAAGAAGGCAATACGATGATATATTAAGCAATAAAATAACATTTTAATAGATAAAAGGTTGGTTTGCTTTATAAAGCTCCTTAAACAAATACCTCAACCATAGAAATCTCCGACTAAAAGTGATATACATTTGTCTCAAATAAATTTATTCCTCTGTTTTAAATGGCATGTCATTTTGCTACTCCTTCATCAGGTTCTTCTCCTGGAAGAAGGGGCTGTAGTTATACTTGTTGCAGTGCTGCCAAAGCTTGAAAATGGTGGCTACGACCATGAAGATAAAATATGCGACAAGAATAGGTGCGTACACAGGAATGTCTGTGATTGAAGTTAATGTTAAAAGGAATGATATGAGTAGAACCTTCATAGAGAAAACCCAGTATTTGTACTCTGGCATATTTCTGACGAACGGTCTAAGCGAGTTGTCTATGTCTATTGGGGCGTAGACATTCTCATCATCAGCTTCTTCTTCGACCTCAAACGGATCCGGAATGTTATCGCTCTTGGGGGTAGCAAACAAAATAAAGCCATGAAACAGATAGACGCCCACGACATACGTAATTATGTGATGGGTTCCTGTAGAGAGAGTTTTTGCTAGATAGACAATCAGACAGAATAGAAAAATGGTCCATCTCGCCCATGGAAGTGGCGATAGCTTATCGACCATGAGCTGATTCAGTGCATCGATATCTACCATATGGGCTCAAAATTCAGGATCTTTATTGGAATGAGAAATTCCCATAGATCAGCAGAATATTGCCTGGTAAAATGGAGAGATAGAAGGTTGAGCAGTAGAATGTGCTGTTGTTACATTATATGCTATTATTATGGTCTTATCGTCATACAGAGAGACAAATAGAAACTACATAGAAATATTAAAAGTGTACTTTTTGACTATTGCTTAACTTCTAAAGCTAGGCACAGTATCCCTGATATAAAGGTTTTAAAGGGCATGGATGTTCGGATTATATAGCTTTATAAAGGTGCCATATATTCTAAGTGAAACAAATACCTATATGCAAGCCAGTTATAAATAAATTTGTTGTTTACCGCCGCTTTATTGATATTGTTAGTGTAGCCTTGTCGCATGCAGCTGGTTTACAGCTGGTCGTTATTGTAGAACAACACGAATGAAAATTTACAGATGAATTAAAAACACAGCCGGTTAACTGTCGTTATAATAGAAATAAGTCTCGATTATAACAACTTTATTTTAGAGAGCTATTACAATTCGGGCTTCGTCTTAAGTATGGAATAAAAGCATTACCGCATGCGTCTACACATCCGATCCAGAAGATAGTATCAGATGAAAATTATGAAATTAGTGCAAGTATCCATTAGAATGTAAATACATACAAACAAATCGTCAGACATACCGCTACACAATAAGATGAAGCAAGAGATGACATTGATAAGAGCAGAAATAGAAACTGCCAAAGACTAAGCAAAGGAACTGCACAAGCACGAATAAGAGTATGTATGCAATATACCTTATGTGCTGGAACAGAACGGAATGGTAGCAAAGTACTATAGAAGGCATTAGAAGAACATCAAGACGGCTGGCCTTATTTATACTTAAATGTAAACAACGTGTATAGAAAATACTAAAAAGCATATCACTCAAATATCTACGTGGTGAAAATCATCTCAACGGGGCCAAAAGCAAGCCAAAGCAGGAACAAAAACATGTGATGTAACTTACAACCCCAGGCACAAACATAATAAAAAATCCTATTCCAATTTCCTTCCTTTAACACAGAATTCTTCACTGTTCATCCTTTAAATCCATAACTCTTCCATCTAAGTATCTCTTAAATACATGCAACTGTACAATCCCAGCATACTCCCCATACCGTGCTCTCCAATTCTCCTGTATTTTATCGTATGTTCTAGAAGTTAATGTCCGAGTAGGTAACCCGAAAATACTAATAGAATGCTTAAGAATATGTGTGTCTATAGGAACCACATCAAAGCGTTTCAGCGATATCAAACAGATACAATCAGCAACTTTCCTTCCTATCCCCTTTATCTTCATTAACTGCCCACGCACTTCACTTGACTCAAGCTTTTCCCAGTTCAGCTGGTTGCCATACAAGAACCTGGCTGCATCGCATATATACTTGGCCCTGTAGCCAAATTTATTTGCTCTTAGGTCATCCTCGATGTTCATTAGAGATTCCAAAGACGGGAGGTGGTAAAATTGAGGCACCTCAGATACATTTGGACAGCCATGAGCTACAGTGTCATTCTCAAACAGGGGAAAAGCAATTTGTTGGCCTTTGCTGTATAAATAGTCTACCATTCTTGTAATTCTTTTAACATTGTTATTTGAACTGCAAATAAACGAAAATATCGTTGAGTAAAAGTCATTTGTCAGAAACCGGAGGCCAGGAACAGGATTCTTGACAGAAACCAAGACATCTGTGTTCAGGAACCTTCTGACGGTTTTGGCCATACCAGGATCGTTATCGAGATAGAAAACATCTCTGTCTCGTTGCATCAAAATGGCCAACAATCCACCAATAACTCCTCCATATAATGAATTCCCCAGTCTCTTAAAATGGAAAATTTGCCCACTAAAAAGTGTTGTTTCCAAGTTTATGTACTCATCGCAATCTAGTCGCACCCAGCTCATTACAGAAGAATAACCCCACAAGTAAATTTTTATTAAAAAATCTTGAATTTGTTTAAATCAAGCTATTGGTCTTCGTTCTATGCAAGGAATGTTCACATTTACAGTAGTAACAAGGGTATTGACTGCATTATAAATTAGGCACCTCTAAAATGAATGACATAAGTCAGAGGCGGTTTTTAGACACAATCTGTGCCTATCTTTGACTCTGCCAGGAAAATCAAAATTTACGCCTTCCGATGAGTAGCAGTGATTATTGTGGAGAATACATCGTAGGATGCTGTCCGTATGAAGAATTTGCAGTCCAATCCCTCACAAAGCAATGCACACGCATTCACGATGAAAATAAGAAGAAGGAGTATGCCAAAACCAACAATGCTCAGGGTTTTGAGCTGGAAGTCCTAGCAACTTATCGGAACATAATCAGGGATGTGGACAAGAAGGTCGCCCAGAATGAGCGATGTCTAGTAAATGTGCTTCATGGATCCCACGAGGATATTTTTACTGCCTTAGAATACACCGAAAATATAATCGATGAAAAAGCTGTTGGAGATTCTGCCACGACAGACCTGTATCAGCTGCTGAAAATACATGGGTTGCTTCTGTTGAAGATCTCCGAGCATCCCGCAAAGACAAGCTATGGCGTATGTAAGAGTTGTGGAGCAATCACAGAAAGCAGCACATGTAAGCATCAATTCTGCCCATTGTACGGGAAAATAAGAAAGCTGTGTAAAAAATTGGAGGTCAAGCTTGGCCTTGAATAATTTTGTCGTGGTCAAGTGACAATTTATTATTAAGCTCAAAATTGTCAGACATTTTATTCTAAGGATGTGAAAAGTTTGAATAAATATTTTAAGGAAAGAGTAGTGGGTAGCTACGACAAATTTCATGGAAGACATAGCCATGTGCTAGGGAAAGATGCTTGAAATCATAAAATTGGTTTATTGAAGAAAGTATAACCTACAGCTGTAAAACATTCTGTGTTATACGTACCCCTGGAATCTTTCTACGGCTATTTCAATGATCTTGTGATCCAGGTGTGCTATACTTGGCAGGCATAGTTTTGCTTCGTCAACCGATTGTGGGAGGAGGGAACCAAGAATAGCAATTTCTTCCGATGTAAACCCCAGTGCATCCATTCTCTGGCGTAATTCCTCTATCTGGGCCTTATCTTTAACTTTCGAGAATCTTTCAGTATAGTCTAGCGTGTCTTTGAATATTTTATAGGATGGCAGGCGCGTATTGCGAAATCTGTCTTTAAGCGGAAGGAGAAGGTGAAGTGCCTCACTTACAGTGACCGGCTGGGAGGCTTTTTCACCATCTACGCCCATTCTTGGGCTATCACATAAAATTTTTAGCATACGCTGTCTGTGTATTTAAATACCTTTTTAATTTTGGAAGTTCTTATCTTATAACAAAGTCTACTGTGTTTTACTGTTCCCTTCAGTGGTTTCTGATACGGGATATGGCAGAGTGTCTCTTTCGTGTATTTTTTCTATTATTTTAAACAGTTTTTAACAGTGCTGATATTTCTTTTCCAGCTATAAAATCTCTACAAATTTTTAGAATTGCTCGCCTATGAACGAGGTAAAGAGGCATTCGATAGTTGAAGAGGGCACCCTCTGCCAACTTGAGGATCTCTACGAAATGTCTACCTTCCATCTCCGGCATTCTCGGGAAGAAATTGCTGAGTATTATTTTTCAAATTGTTCTCGGAAACTTATTTTTGAGGATGGCTCCATTTTGGAGGTTGCTGATGTATTTTTGGAGAGTAAAGCTCTTTCAGATAGTCTAAGTGACGAGTTATATGCTCTGATACTCACACACAAGTTCATTTCTCTTAGTGGTCTTGGATTTACACTAACGCTAGAAAATATTGACGAGTTTATATTGAGTGTGGAGGGGATAGGCTTTATAAGGGAAGATGCCAGGCTTCAAATGAATCCACGAATTGTATCTCTTCTTAATGATGGGTTGGTAAGTCCGTACATGTTTGATATTCCGAGTGATGCAAAACTGAGTTTATCACGGAGTACATTTGGGTTTCTCCTAAAAAGAGGCGTGGATGTTACGGAATTGATGGTTTATGAGCTCAAGGAAGGGGATATTCGGATTGTTGCTGAGACATTAGCGAGGAACAAGAAATTTAGATCGAAATGTGTTAAATACATCAGTGAGCAGGGCGTTATGAACAACACCACATTTTTAATTGCGTTACTCTTGGATATCGGTTCGGTTGGCAGGGGTGTTGATCATATAAGTATGTATAGTATATTTTGTAATGTCCATAATTCTTTAGTGTATATTCCGTTTAAAGAGTTTAGAAGTATTGGCGCAATGGGTCGATTAGAGGTTTATTGTTGTTACTTGATGGGGAAGCGTTGCTATAAGGAAGATTTGAACGATATTTTGGAAGTATTTGCTGAGGCAGAGATGATGGCTGAAAATTTGGAAGGAAGCCAGGATTTATTTGAACCCAGGCAGAGCAATATTTTAAAGAGTTCTGAGAAGGAGTTTTCTAATATTGAACTTGGAAGTATAAAAGTACAGCAATCTAGCTTTGGGAATGATTCAAATTCTGAGAAGGTGTTGACAGAAACCCAGAGCAGATTAGAGAATGTTATGTGCAAAATACTAGATCATATATACTCTACGGGTGCTGATTTTGGGTTTCAGAAATATGCTTTTAAATTACTTTTAAAACTGGAGATGAGACCATATTTTTTTAGACTGTTTAATAAATATACCCGGGAGCTGGTTTGTCACAACCTGCGACCAAATGTGCATGGCAAGGTGTACGATGCTCTTAAACTTGTTATTTCTTATCTTGTTTCCTGTTGTGATTTGTCTTTACCTGAGCCCTTTGTTCCCTTGTGCAGTCTTGAGACAATAAATTCTGATGTCTTTTTGTCTGATCCTGTCGCTGATGTCAGAGTACTTTCTATTCACAAAACAGTACGTTGTGAAAATGTCGAGGAATTTGTGATTCCTGAAGAACTGCCATTTGTAGATTTTACTCAGTATTCTTGGATCACTGAGGAGCAGATGACTGTGTTAATGGAGCATTATATGAAAACTTATTCTGCTGTGGAGCTTGCACCTTTTTATTGTAAAATGAAAGGTGGGTCTAAGGCTATAGACGCATTTTTTAGAGAGGCGGTTGATGATATGTCTGACGTTCAAGTTAGAGCCCTTTTAATGTGCAAACTAGGAGTTGTCTTGGAGAAGGAGATGATATCTAAAATTGATGTGAATTTAATATTTGATAGTTCTAATTATTTCTACGGGTTAAGACAAGAAGTGCTCTATGGATCTACAGTTAGGCCCAAAAACATAGAGAAGTATATAAAGAATCTCACGTACGAGGAAGACATAGAAATAATTCAAATAGTCGGCCGTGAATCTGTTTCAAGAAGGTTTATTGGTTTATACATATCTCATTTATTCATAAAGTATGAGCTTTCATTTATTCTTGAAGTACTTGTGTTTATCATAGAGACGTATGACGAAGGTATAGCGACGAAAGTGTTAAGGTCTCTTATTGTACAAATTAACGAGCTATTTCTTACGGATTCTAACTTCGACCACATTGGACTCTTATGTAAAAAGACTATGCGTTTTAAGGGCCATGGAATTGCCGTGCTTAATGAGAGAATACTTAGCCTTATGGTGGCTTGTGCAGAGATGGCTGGAAAAGACATTTGCATAGGCAATATAAAGACATGAAGTTAGACCTGTTTATTTTGATAACTTCATAGCTTGTTTCTACTTATTAAATGCTAATATTGGGTCATTGTACATTTTGTTGAGAGATATTGTTACCCGGATTTTCACCTTGGTAACGTAGTGTGTCTGATTTGTGGTTGAGTATCGTTATTTTTTGACAAGCTTATTTTGTTCAAGTTTTTATTTGTCTTGATAAAATTGTTTGTCATTATGAACCGCCTGGGTAAGTTTATTTAAAACTTTTATTTCAGAAAATATTATCATAAAGGTTACTTTAACGTTTTTGCGACAGAGGTGCACATTTTTTAAAGAATAGGTAGGTAAATCTGATCAGCTTCATCAAAATAATTAAGAAAAGTATAATAAATGTTATATATTGTTAATTAAATAATAATTCTCATGTTTACAGTAGATAACAGCTTATTTAGTTAGCTAGACGTTATTGTAAAAAAGACTTATAGCACAAATTAAATTTATTTATGGCTGAGTTAAAACTACAAATTTTCTCTAAAAAAATCATAAATCTTTTTTGATCTCTCCTTGTCTTTTATTACAGACTCTAACTTTTCCAATGTAGACTTTGCAAGTTCCTCAAGTGTTCCATACTCTCTTAAAATATTCTTTATATTGAAGTTATTGACACCAGGAATACTAAGCAATATTTCATATAGAGTAGGATCTGTGCCTAAACTGTGCTCAGCATCGCCCATCTCGCGGTTCTGCAGATCCCTGATAATTTCTACACTGAAGATGTTGCTGTTAGACCACAAAACCCTAAATCTGTTAAAATGAATAAGAAATACACAGAATCTTGCTATTATAGATTTGCCAAAGGCACCAGGCACCTCATAGGGCAACAGAGTAGGAGTCCCTTCCTCAAATTCAATAAGCAAAACCGGGTTGCTATAGGCATGAGCCATTCGCCTTGCCTGGCTATATAATCTCCCTGTATTTAATGATCCCTTGAGATCCTCGATTGCTTTCCGTTCTACACATATTCTCCCAAGAATGTAATCTCCAATTTTTAGAGTGTTGATCTTTAGGTTATTTCCAGCACGGTAGAGATAATATGGCAGTTTCGCCACCATCTCTCTGGAGTCCACCGTAATTTCATACTCAGTTTCAGCATCACATCCAATATCCAACGGCTGTGGAAGCGGATTGGCAAGCGGGAGAAGAGCCTGTTCTTCTATGAACCTCTCAAAAATATTCTTCTCTTCCTTCATCTCCAGAAGGTATAAGTGCTCTTCTAAAGAATCCTTAAACACCAAAATGAATACTTTAAGAGAGGCGTTACAATGAGCCATACTTTCTACCCGGCGAATGGTTGGAAGATCCGGACTGGGTAGAATAATTATTTCTGCATCACTTAAATCCCTCTCCTCCAATTCCTGTCTTGAACAAAATTTGACAGGAATATCCTCTACCACACACTTTATTATACTCTCGAGCATAGGTTTAGCAATATTGTTCGACAAGACACATATGATTTTACTACTTCGATTCGCCAATATCACCTTTACAATTTTATTAATCTTAGCATTTACCATGTAAAATCTCTTGAATAACCCATCATTTAAAGAAGATTGCGCAGCAATCTCTTTAGAACATCCATCTCTGTTGGATTCATTGGTAAATAAAGAATGGGCAGTTGTTAATAATCCGCTGGTTGTATCTTCACTGCTATTCTCCGTTTCTGTAGAAAAAAAATCTGCTTCAACTGGAATATCTTCAAGAAAAGGCTGAGTTATAAAATACTCAAGTACTTCTTCCTCATTTATTCCTTTGTCTTCCATCTTAGAATTCTTTAATTCATCCACTTCTATACATCGCTTAACCTTTTTCATATTGAGGCCTGTCTCTCTCCTAAATCCTTGCCTTATATCTAACCTTAGATATTCTTCAGCTTTCTCAGCAAGTATACAGCTTGCAGGTGTGTGTACCCAAGCGTCCTTATCGTTAAACCGTAGCGTTTGTTCAAGGATCCTCTTGTAATATTTATAAAAACACAAGGAATCACAAGTAAAAAGTATATAAAAAAGATCTTTAAAGTTTCGCAACTCTCGGCAATCTGAATATCTAATAAGAATGGACGCACAAGCAACGGTGCTAGTTCCAGGATACTTAAGTTTAAAGACTCCCATTACAAGGTCAGAAAGCAATAGTGTAATTTCTTCAATAATGCTACTTTGACGAATATACAATTTTGCAGCTAATAACTCTGGAAATGATTGGACAATTTTGTCGTGAAAGCGAGGATACAGCAGAACCTGACTGGTTTGTGTATAACTTCGTATTTTAAAGAGTTGTTGTGACTGGAGCTTGCTAACGTTGCTTACAAACGCCACTACAAGCCCTGGAATGTTGTTTTTCTTAAACATATAAAGTATAAAGGCTTCTTTTCCATCATCCTGGATGCATTCTGCATTGAATAGGATAATTGTACTAATTCTTTTTGTATCTACGATGTTATTTAAAAAGTCAGCAATGAATATACGTGAAGATCCATAGAATATGCCACCGTTTTCGTATGATGCTTTCCGCTGTGAAGCAAGCAGTGTTGAGATGTTTGTGGTGTGACATAGGCCTGACTCGCTGAGTAGTGTATACTCTGGTTTACCGGCATTAAGAGCAATAAGAATACCACGCTCATCATCATAGAACGACAGAAACTGTTTAATTACATTCTGGACATTAAGGCCAAGGGCAGGAAGAACAAGTGTTCCACCTGTGGTGATTTTATGAAGGATGTCGTATTCGTAGTCTAACATGGGCTATTAAATGGGTCAAAATAGAAAATTTGTCTTTGATTTTTTATTATAACAAGTGGTTATTAATAGGCAAGCTATAAAGCAAGTGATGATAAATTCTTATTCATCTTATGACGTTTCATTACAAGTTACCTTGGAAAGGCTCGTGTTATAAATTCTTATGAATAAATAATATTTTGATTATGATTGTTGGTCCGGTACCAACCACCTTCTGTTATTTTACTTAAATAAACACCCCTTATATTAAACAATGCTTTGTCCCAACAATAACGATATCTAACTTTACATTAACGGCTCTAAAAATGATGAAATATGAACATTAACGTAATGTGTTCTATTATAAACCTAATAATATCTATACAGCCTTTGTTTAACATGATCATTAAAGGTCAACTTATCTGTTGTTGACATCTTTCATAAAACAAATAAATTTATTAAGATATACTTTTTACTTATTTGATATTACAAGCTATATCCACATGATGATTTATAAAACGTTAATTAATAATAAGCTCCCGATATTCTGTTTGGCGTGTTGAATGTCTGTGAAAACACTATTTATTCTCTTTAATAATACAATGAATTGTACTTAGGTTTCTATGCATATAGCTTAGAGTTCTAATAAAAATTAAAAAGAAGCATTATATAAAACAGGCAACTATATCTCATCTGCTATATTGCTATGTGTTCTAATGTTTCATAACTCATTCTTATTTTCATCTTGCTAGCTGAGACGGTGCCTTAAGCATCCCAGTGCAAATCATATCCCAGTGCAAATCATAGGCAATAATGATAACTAACTAAGAAGACTTGAAATAAAAATTTGTTATGCGGGCCTAAACAAGATGAAAAGTAAACAAGAGTGCGTGAAGGGGAGACATACCTGTGGAGATGATGGGGCGGGAGTGTTTTTACGTGTAAATAAAGAAATATTCTCAAAGGTATATGACGATGAAGAATGTAACGGAAAGGAGAACAGACACATGAAAGTAATACAGGGGAAAGGAGAGGTCGCAAGGGAGAAGAAAGCAAATCACAAGATGGAACTACCCCAAAGAATGAGATCTGGAAGCACCAATGTTCATGATGGAAGTTCGGGGGATTTACGCACAGAGAAGATGTCTCTTGGAATCTCATCCGGCGGGAAATTCTTAAATACAGCACAGCCATTAGAACACTCGGTTATTATGGATGAATCCTGGGGAAATCCTTTTGAGGATGCCAAACAGAAGCGGGCCTCTTCAATTAAGGCTAATGATAAGATAAAGAAACAAATCGCATTTGAGAATGGAGATGGAGAAAAGAAGGACCCACAGCAGACTCTCTTCTGTGGAGTTCCTTTTAAGAGAAAGAGCTTATCTTTAAAGATTCTATGTACAGGTAAAGATAACAAGAAGGATATGCTTGAGAATTTCATAACAAAGAGAGAAGAGAATCCCATTGTCACAAAGCGTAACATACTACTTTCATCCCCCAGCGGGAGAATAGACGGGGGTGAGAAGCCAGGAGTAGCTTCATCTCCTGCACATAAGATGTTTTTGAAGCAGGGTGTTCTTAGAGATAAAACAAACTCACCTGGGAAAAGTATCGGCGTAGAAATGGAGTACTCTAACACCTGTAAAAACAATAAAGCTGCCAATGGATTTTTTCTTAATGATTTTAACCTTCCCAAGGGGCGGAAGAAGATATCTAAAGCAAGCAAGCGGTATATAAAGCTAAAGAAGAGAAACACACAATACAACCAAGGATACACTACCGTAACCCCAAGGAAGAAGGCCATTCTAGGATTATTTGCCTGTCCAAAGGCATTCTTTAGGGAGAGTACTAAAGAGAGAGTAGTACATTTTGACGACAGCATACCAGCTGGTTATCACAACAGCCCTGGGAATGTCAAGCCAATTCTTTTGCCAGCAATAGACCAGCCTCTGTTTAAGTGGGAGGCAGACAAGGAGTCAGTGGATATAATTCGAAGGGTAGATCTTGGATCGGATATTTCTATGGACGACTTTGTATTTAGGCGGTCTGATCGTTCTATTGAGTCATAGAACAAAACAGAGAATGGGTTATAAAAATAGACTTAACTACATGCTTATGGGAAATAAATTTATTAAGGTCGGTTATTTTGATTTTATTTGCTGTTGAATATTTTAATGGTTTCGTGGTATTTTTTCAGAAGGTTCACAATACAGGCTAATTCTTTTTACGTTACATTTGATAACCCTGTTTAAGTTAATTTAATATTAAACTGATTTATTTTATTGTGCATTGTCAACAATACAATTATTCACAACTTGCACTTAAGGCTCTCGTATAGCGGATATGTACTGTGAGATTTGAAGCTTGAAGCATGATACGGGTATTATCACCTTGGAATCTAATAGGATGGCTCAGTGAATTAGATCACCAAGGATTTCGGTTATCTGTTGGGAGCTGACAGCTTCATTAGATCTATCCCGGTTACCATGTGAAATCACTAACCTGATGGAGTACATCTATACATGCTTAGTCTTGCAATCTTTGTAGTCACCCGCCTGGTGCATCACATACTAGTTGTCCTCCCGATCTAATCATAGCTTCTCATTGCATCTACATTAGGAGCATCTTACCAAGCGTGTTTTGTTAGGCCACATCCTGTTTTTAAGAACTTAACAGTTTAAATGTGCCCCGTCATTGTATTTCCACTCCGGGTATTCTTCATAGCTTGAATTAGTCCTGGCGATACCCGGGCGGTTGTAGAGGAGCCTTGGTTTCTGGTCCCTGGCAGAAAACTCCCGCTCTCCCCACGAAGATGGAGGACTGTTGGCCCAGGCCATATAAATGAGTAAACACCCTCCGAGAAGCAGTGAGTAAGGATATTTCCCAAACTAACGGTTTTGCTTGGCCACCCTTGCCGTCAAGTCAACTACTTCCCGGTAGTTTAACGTCATTTTGAAATTAGCAAATCTAATAAGGTGTAAATAGTAAAAGGATTTTAGAATTTTTATGAATTCGGCTGTTATTAATTATAATGGAGTAGCATGGTTGCCGAATCACCCTGTATCAGCACATCATAGTAATGTAATTTACAAGTAATACTCAAGAAAGGGTAATCTAGCCTACCCTGTTAAGGTGTATAGAATACCTTAAAGCTAAAGCTATCTATAAGATCTTAAAAGTGATATAAGTTTATTCAAATTAAAAATAGTTTAAGGCCATGTCGTCTGCGCCCTTTCATAAATATTAATAAAATTCTCCAAGTATTCTCGACTCATGTTAAACTGATCTTCACAAGCGTCAAATTTGCGATACATTTCCATAAAAGCACTGTGCTTGCGCAGTCTGTCAAACTGTGCACAGATTTTGCGAATTACAACTGCACATGCAGTGGTGTTGTTCAAGGAGAGACCAGTAACACGGTTGAGTTCGGGAATACGGCGAGACAATGCAGTCTGATAAAATGGAGGCATCCATGGGACGAATGTGGTCTGGTTTTTAATCGTTGTGACTGCACGTGATACGTTCTCAGAAGAATCTGCTCCCTCGAGTATGTTGAGAACAGCAACACAAGAGTGTGCTGATGATCCCTCGTAGGCACAAAGACGTGTTTTCGGAAGAAGAAGTCCTCTGAGTACATCTGAGACTGAAGTTTTACGGGCCATCCCATGAAGTACATCCACGCTAAATGGTGTATAACTAGGGATTATAAACTTCAGGTCAGGCACCGGAACAGAACAACTAAGAATAGATCTAGCATCACAGAAAGTATTGGAAGGGAACCTGACTGTAGAGCTTGTTGCAGATATGGCCACTGCAGCCAGTGTGTTAATAATATTAAAGGTTGGATTGCAGGCCCTAGTCGCGTTCATAGCCATACGACCAAGAGCACAGTTGTCCATCAGCATAATACTATCACATGGCTTTGCCAAATGTGCTAGTGTCAGCACAGTGTTATACGGCTGTACAACAACCTCACTTCCTTCCTCGTTGGTGGGAAGAATAGAGTAGGTCGATATTATCTTCTTAGGGAATAAATCACGCAGCTGCTCGACGATCAAGGAGCCAGCCCCGGCCCCGGTGCCGCCAGCCACACTGTGCATCATGTAAAATGCCTCTACAGCATCACACCCTTCCACCTCCCTCTGTATGACTTCAGAAATATCCTCGCGAACTTTATTGGCTGCGTAGTACCCGTGCGCCCAGTTGTTCCCTGCGCCCCCTCCCTCGTTTGACACGAAGACGTTGTCGCTGTTGAAAAAAGGAAGGCGCTGTCCAACAACCCTGGGCTCCAGGTCTATAAGTACTGCGCGTGGAACGTACCTTCCGTCGTCCGTCTGGTAGAAATATCTGTCCTTGCGATCCTCTAGACTTGCCTCTAGCACGCCATCGCAGCATATACTGTGCTCACTTGCAACCTTCTTCCAGAAGTCATTTCCTATCTGATTTCCACATTGACCAACCTGTAGTGTTACAACCTCGTGCATGGGCTTGAAAATACAGAAGAGTTCTAAGGATGCACTTTATTTTGAACGATCGCGGCAATGTTGGACCTAAACAAATTTATAAGTGTAAAAGAACGCTGGTAAGTTTATTTTGGATTAAAACATTTGAATATGTTTGTGGTGTTTTAATTAAAGCGCCTACTAAATTGTATAAACAAGCTCTATATATCTATTTGACAGAGAATTATAGCTTATTTCTTGGCAACTTTCAATACTATTTCTTTTACATTGATTCTATTGTTACTTTTCCAAGATTTGAATGAAAAAATTGAGCAGCTTGAAAATTTCTGTCGATCTTAAAAAAATTTTCAAAATACAGCCCAGATGAAATTCAGTAAGATTGACTACACCTCAACACCTATAAATGAATATAGAGTGTACGGATGCAAGGAGGCCACCGTTAATGAGCCACAGCCACAGATATTTGCATCGACGATATTTGCCATCGATACGGTCTACGCTAAGGCCCGTTTCTTGCAACTTATGAACAAGCAGCAGGGACTGAAGGGAAAGCGTGTCTCGGTGCTGCGTGTGGAGGAGATTCCCCAGGAGACTGACCTAGTGCTTAGAAATTACAGTGTTACCTTCACCTACAGATCACGCGATGGAATGCACAATGCGTGCAGGGAGGTCAGAAACGTCAACCGTGTTCTTGCTGTTGCAGACATCTACCACGAATTCGGCTCGGTCCACAAGCTCAAGTCAAACCTGATATACATTGTTGACATCAAGGAGATTTCAGACTCGGAGGTAACTAGCCCCAAGCTTCTTTCTTATATTGGCACGGATGTTATGTATCCGGTATTCTACAAGGTCCCCAATGTCAGTGCTGAGATTGTTCCAGCAACACTCGATATTTACAGTTAAATAAATCTTTTCCGGGGTATTTTATTTTTTAGCTGTTTGCAGTTTTAGGCTGTAACGACAGAGCTTAGATTATATTTTTACGTGTAGAAAAATTTCCCCCAATGTTGGATATAAATATGATCAGGAATGAGGAGACCCGTGCACTGATAAAGGAAAGTGAAAGAAATCGGTTTAAGGACGAGGGCGTAGTGGACAGGGTCTATGAGCTGTACGAGAGGCGTATCTGTATAAATTATGAGTGTGACAAAATAAACGGCGAGATTAACTCCATTCAGAAGAAGATTGGAGAGGCTTTCAAGACGGCCAAGAAGGAGAAGAAGGATGTTACTGAGATTGTTGAAGAACTTGAGAAGATGAAGATAGACCCTAAAAATAGACAGGCAGAGGCAAAAAACAAGGCGTTGAGTCTGAGTGTTGAAATAGAGAGGTTACTCCCAACAATAGGCAATATAATCGATAACGATGTGCCTATTTGTAAAACTGACGAGGGGAATGTGGTTGTACGGACATACGAGTCCAAAAGGCCTCTTAAAGCAACACGCGGATATACGGAGCTGATGGGTAATTTTGTGAATGCAGCAGCGGGAACAAACGTCATCGGCCATCGCGGATATTATTTACAGGGGAAGATGGCACATCTTGCTAGGGCCTTAAAGAACTATGCGATAGACTTTCTTGAAGAGCGAAAATACATATTCACACAGACTCCTGTCATGATGAAGAAGGATGTGATGTCGTTAACAGCACAGCTTAGTGATTTTAATGATCAGCTTTTTAAAATAGAGGATGATTTCTATCTGATTGCTACATCTGAGCAGCCGCTAACGGCCTTGTTTATGAACCAGAAGCTTAATCCGCAAAGTCTTCCTATAAAGCTTGCTGGGGAGTCTCTCTGTTTTCGCAAGGAGGCAGGTGCCTACGGGAAAGCTAATTCCGGATTATTCCGCGTACACCAGTTTGAGAAGATAGAGCAGTTTGTCGTCTGTAGTCCTGAAGAATCCAAGGAGATGCATGAGAGTCTGATTGGTATTGCAGAGGAGTTTTATAAGTCATTGGAAATATCCTTTAATGTTGTTCTGATATCATCGGGGGAACTTAATGATGCGGCTGCTAGGAAGTACGATCTGGAGGCCAGTTTCCCGAATGCAGGGATGTTCAGAGAGCTGGTCTCTGCTTCTAATTGCACTGACTACCAGTCACGCAGTCTTAATGTTGGGTATGGGTATCCTAAGGAGGGGGAGAAGCCGGTTTACGCCCATATGCTTAATTCCACGCTGTGTGCAATTCAACGAACGTTGTGTTGTATTGTTGAGAATTACCAGGATGGAGATAAAATTTGTGTTCCAGACGTACTTAGGAAGTACACGGGGTTTGATGAGTTTGAAATTTATTAAAGTTGCTTTTATCTTTTTATTGTGTTGATTTGTAAGTTCTGCGAGAGTGAAATATTGCTTCATTTTATACGTTGTTGTTTAATAAAGCCTATTGGCTAAAACTAAATTAAATTTTATTTTACAGTAAATTGATTGTTTTAGCAGCTTTGTAGTATGATTCCGTTAATAAAATTGTTGAGACGAAGCTAAATAGGGCATATGGGCTATTTAATTATCATGATTATATGAGTACGTTGATGTGAGGCCAACAAAAATGATAACAATTTACGAGAGTACACTACTAGAAAAGATATTCATAAATCAGGTCATAAATAAATTTCTGCTTTATACAGTTGTTGTAATGCTGTTAAATGTCATAGCCATCTAAGCAACATCAAGAAATATCTTAGAGTCAGATATGCAATAGCCAAAGAGATAAGAGTTAATAGCCTCGGTGCAGTACAGATTACACAATTGCACAGCGATATAATAATCGCCATAAGAAGCTATACAATATTTGTGAGAATAAGCAAGCATCAGTAGTAGACCTTTCAGTTTGGCTGAAGCATGGGAATGAAATATTTGCAAGACAAAGCACGTTATTGCTACTTACATATCTGTAATATGTTTGGAGAAGAAACAGGAACATGCCCACATTGCAAGAAACGCTCAAAGACAGTCAACCACCTTGCAACACAGTGTGTTGCATACACCTTGCTTTAGAGTATATAATCTATATGTATTACCACGCATGCATTCACATTCTATTTAAGAGATAGTAACCAACGAGAATTGTGAGATTAGAGTGAGTACCCACAGGAATAAAAATACAGGCAAATCGCCCAGATATATTTGTGCTAGATAAGAAGGAGTGACATTGATGGATGTGGGGATTACAAGTCAGGATTGACTAACAGTAGCAAAAGGAGAGAAGATGCACAAGCACAATTGTAAACATGTTTAGGCAAGAATATGGGTGCAGAACGCGGGTCATACCTTATGTGATAGTATGGGACGGAGTGGTAACAAAGTATCACAGACGGCACTTGAAGGAGATCGGGATAACCGATGATTATATAGAAGACGCTGGAGAGTAGGAGCACGTGAACGTAGCTCAAGTTTGCCCGGTACAAACTGAATGAAAAAGTCTAATAACCCTTAATGTAGTGTGACATAAGATGGGTAAAATTTTGTTATTATTTGCTTTTATAGCTTGCTTGCCAACAACCCTCAATAAACTTATTGTAATGCAGACAATCAAATAAAAATAAAATGTCGCAACTTCAAATAATATTTTTATTTCTAGGCTTGCTATTATCTCCAGGTGAAGTGCAAAGATTTGGCTAGGCTTTTGTCCGTCTTATAATAATTAATGTAGAATAACATTATTAAAGTAAAATTTTATTGATATTTGCTTTTGTAGCCAGTCCAACAACAATAATGGTTGTCACAATTCGCTAACCTTTGTTGGTATTCAAAAAATATTTCTCGGCATCTTTTATATAGCCCTTAGTTGTCCAAATATACGTTTTAATTCAGCTTATTAACCACCTTTCCTTTGCGTATTGCTTAATACAATTTTGCTCCATGCCATTACCCATAGAATTACATGCATTTACAATATGAATTTATTTGTTAACTAATTATACTTCCTCTTCCTTTAATATCCATCACCATCAATGCGCCATGGTCCAATGTCCCTGCCTAATCCAAATTCTCATTATTTAGTATAGTTATTTTAACCAAATTTACAACGCCTGTTAAAATTTTTATAAGAAGCTTCAGGCAAAAACAATAAAATATTCTAGACCCCATGAAATCAAGCGGAATTCATCCTTTAGAGAAAATATTTTTCTATTACAAGACAAAATCAAAGGTTGAGATTTTAGAGAGGGATTCCAATATTAGGCACAGTGGGTTCATCATAGGCTTCGATGAGTACATGAATTTGGTGTTTAAAACCACAGACAGGCATTTTTTAATAAAGGGAGACTGTATTTCCTGTGTGCTTTTAAGAAAATGAATAACCAAGCGAATAGGACACCGTTTAAATTGTTAATAAAATTTATTACATTGTATTTATGGCATCGGAGTCACTCCTTATTATTGCATTCTAATTCTAATTCTTCAATTCTAAGCTTTAGAAGTGTATTCTCCTTAAAATACGCTTTCTTGATCCTACTAATCTCGGCTGTGACATCGCACATTCCTTTTCCCCTTGAATCCCTTAGTTCTTTAATCACCTTGTCTGACTCTAAAAGCTGTCCCTCGTAAAACTTGTTCATCTTCAACATCTCATCCATCTGCCGCTCAAGCTCAACGATATATCCAGTTTTAATAGCTAGGGACTCTGCAATCTCGGTATTCGTCTCTTTCAAAGAAGCGCACCTGCACTTCTCAGTGTTACACTCATTGAGTTTCGTGTTGTACTTCTGCTGCAACTCTAAATTAGCTGCTTGCATCTCCCCAAGCAGATTTTCAAACTCTAACTTTTTGTTGCAAATCTCATTATTAAACTCGGAAAACTTTGTCATGATTCTCACCCTCCCTGAGTGAATAGTCGTTAGTGCCACAGCAATCTGTCTTTGTACATTATTCACACATGCTTTAATTTCTCCGTCCGATCCTAGCTCTTTTTCGCGGAATGCGCTGGCCAGCCCCTTTAAGCCCTTAACCACCATTTCCAGCCTGTCTAACGTATTCTGTAAAGTGTATACTTTGCCGGTAATGTATTCTTTACACATTTCAAGAATCCCTTCTACCTTATTATGATGGTTTAAAATCCTTCTTTTTTCTTCATCACAGTTTTCAACTAGTTTGGCAGTTCTACGAGCCAGATCGTCTAGCTTTATCTTCCTTACAGAGTCTACCATTCCCTGCAGATGTTTTTTAAGCTGCTCTATTGAGTATTCTCTGTTCTCTAAAGCCTTTCTTACTTGGGCCATGAATGTTTTAAAGGCACCCGAGGAGAACACTCGTATTAGTTCTTCGCGCGTTGGACATGTGTCACTATTTTTGTATTGAGAACATTTGTTCAATAAGTTTTCTGAGGTGTAATCTCTGTGTGCTTCTTTCTCAGACTCAACATCTGCAAGCGAAATAAAACTGTCTACCACGTTTTCCAGGGTGTATTTCTCAGCGTCACATCCGTTGCCAATGATACTTTCACAAAGGTCCTTTAAGTTTGAATCCCCAACATCAGTATTTATGCTTTGATCACTACAATCACTGATATTGACTGAATCTTCTCCTATCTCACTTTCGCCCCGAGGTAAACTGCTACAATAAGACCACATTCCGTTTTGAAGAACTGTCTGCGGAAACTCATTAGGGTATAGTCTTGAGCATATTTCACGTGCAAAGAATGGGAATGGCATAGGTTGAGTGATTTCTGTGAATGCTGTGGTAAGACGAGGGGCATCTTGCCTAGAATTATTCGCATACGGAAGACTACTGTCGATCTTTTCAGTTTCAATATTATTGCTATAGTTGGCTCCAAGGTCCTTACTTTGAACTCTTTCAGTAATATCTAAAGGGCTGAGACTTATCCGAGCCCTATTTTCCATTTCTGCGGCGATATCATCGTTGCTAGAGCCTGTGGTACAAGCAGAAGTGCTCTTTCTTCTTCTCTTTACTACTCTATGAGTGTAACTCTCTAGGAAAGATGTGTTTCTTTTTATACCGTTCATATTGGCTATATCCAGAGAAATAATGCTGTTATCGTCTTTATTTTCATCTAGTTTCTGGTTAAAATCCTTGTTTTCAACTAACATCTGAGGAATTCCATAGTTTTTAACAATTTCCTCTGTCTGCTTGAATTGTGAATAAAGCAACAGAGCATTGGTGGACTTCATCTTGCCACTCTTACATGATTTTTCTTTTACGCTCGCATAATGCTGCATCCTTCTTCTGTACATCATTTTAGAACGCGACTGTGACATAAAGTACTTTGCCCACTTTACCATTTAACTAGGGCCCAGAAATTTAAAAAAAAAGTTGTTTCAAAGGAATCAGCAATAAATACCATTCCTTTTCAAATGAACGTAATTTCTGCAATGGCAAGGCTAAATTATCTGATGGATTTAAACATGTGTAGAAGAAAGACGTTATGTCATGTCATCTATTTATTTTAAATAAATACCCTTAATGTCGAATAACTACATGTTATCTAATTCACCTATTACATCTTTAAATGATTATCCTGCTTATGACAAGAATATTCAACATATAACGTATCACCAAACTATAGAAAGTGTGCTGTAACATAAACACGGGTATTTTATTTATAAAAGAAAGTTTTAAAAGTCTTTTATAATTTATACATTTAATGGATTGACTAAAATACATCTGAACGACCATTAAAACAAGTCTATAAGCAGAATCTAGTCCTGTTACGTTTGTATGATCTTAGTTGTGTAACCACTTAAATAAAACAAATTTATTGAGGGTTATTAGACTTTTTCATTCAGTTTGTACCGGGCAGACTTGAGCTACGTCCACGTGCTCCTGCTCTCTGCTCTGGACTGGCTTGTCCTCGGTCTCGTCGAGGCGCTCGGCGCCGCGTCGATATTCAAAGGATATGCTCTCCAGCGTCTTCTTGAGCACGATCGT
>JALPMT010000888.1:0-12062 GCA_024243955.1 Pancytospora epiphaga
CCTGTCTCTCCTCCAAACATATTACTAATATGTAAGTAACAGTAACGTGCCTTGTTTTGCAAATATCTCATTCCCATGCTTTAGCCAAACAGAAGAGTCTACTACTGATGCTTGCTCATTCTCACGAGCATTGTACAGCTTCTTATGGCGATCTTTCTTTAAAATATCGCTGTACAATTGTGCAATCTGTGATGCACCGAGGCTCTTTGCTGTTACCTCTTCGGCCATTGCATATCTGACTCTAAGATATTCCTTGATGTTACTTAGATGGCTATGACATTCTGCTTCAACCTTGTAAATGGCTGCACACCTTGTAGATCCTGGCGCGTTGGCCTGTAAATATGTCGAAAACTGGAGGAGCATCTGCTCACTACGCATCTCGATATTGTGAAGGCCTTGTCCCATTTCATCTCTCGGCAGATATAAACGCTCAAGGCAAGCAGGTTGTAAATGAATTCCTTGGTAGGTCAAAATAGCACGAACTCCCTTGTCCAAGGCAGCGTAGTCTTTGGGCTCAAGCCTCAGCAAACCAACATAGTAGTTTATTAAATTTATCGCATATTCGTTGATTACTTATATTCTTTATTATTTCTATATAACTATAAGTTTTCTTTATCATTTCTATATAACTATAAGTTTTCAATATATAAACAAAGTCAAATATACATTTAAATGCATTCCATGGTACTTTGTTACTTCTCTACTCCATATTATCACATAGGAAAAATGCTTGCATACTTTTATTTTTAAGCTTATTAAAAATGTGCTTGTACATCTTCTTTGTTTTCACATAATCACCATCAACTCAAGACTGATACTTCTGGCTTTTTATCATGTATTGGTGTGTCTGAGTATTTGACTTGTATTTTTATTCCCGTGGGTGCTGGTTGCTTATTCTAATCTTATAATTAATGCAACATTGTTTTTCTTATGCCATGCATAAGATAAAATAAAGAGATTGAGGAGATTTTAATTTGTATTAATAAGCTACGTCCAAATGCACCCGTTTTAAACTGGATTGTTTTCAGTCTTGTTAACATTTAAAGAATATGTTTCCAACGTCTTTTATTAGTCATTGGTCGTTCAGATGTAGGATCCTGCTATTTCAATGTCTTTTAAGTCTTAAACCTAATATATTAAAAGAGCTTTAGAACTCACTGTTATAAAGGTGTTATAAATTCCTTTAAATCAATACTTCAAAGTATAACTATTAAGGGTTTCTAAAATTGTTTATTAATAAATACCTATTTCATAATAACTGAAAAGACCATTGGCCAGACTCTTTATAATTATTTCTCTAGTTCCGGCAATGACAATGTCTAACTTAAAATAAAATACCAACAACCCTAATTCTTTTTAATATCAAATGATTACTCCTTTCATACGACCGTTGGTTAAAAATTGCTAAAGTGTTAGTCATTCTAGAAAATCAGAAAAAAATATACAAAATTTTTGAAATACTAAAGTAAATGTATGTGGCCTATAATACTTCTATCATTCACAGGCTCCGCTGCTTAATAACAAAGGGGCCTGAACTTACTGTGATAGATACTTTACTTTCTGAGGTAATAAATTTATTTGAGTTTAATTCCAGTTCATACCCCTCTTATCGTCTTGGGAAGGTGTTCCAGGGGCCCCTTGCTCCTTTATCAACACCCAATCTTACGGTAATCAGCTCAGAGTCTTCGCCTTGGATAGATTCACGTCAGTACTTGAAAGAGGTGCTTTTGAGAGTTTCTTCGCCTTCTAAAAAATATATTTCAATAAATCTTTAGACTTTAATAATCCTATTAACAAAATGCTATAAAGAGTATTTATCAAGTATAAACTAAGCTCATTCTTATTAAATATAAAATAAATAAGAAGGTGGACAAGTTACTAATAAATAAATCCGTAATATTAGCAATCAATTCAACAGAATAAATATTTCCTGTCGCTTAATCTACTCAAAATGTTTCATATTTTTAATCTATCACGCTCCCAAATTAAATTTTAATATATCTTTATTATTATACATATTACTAGTCTAAATTAAACATAAAGAATATCTATAATCAAAAACTATCGCCTTTACTATTAAACTAATAGTTCTACACTTGTTTTTAATATTTCAATTTCCCCCGCTGTTGCTATGAACAAAAAATTTCTCCTTTCCGGTATATATAAGGAAAAATATTTTTGTACCCCCATGTTCGGATTTCTTTCTTCAAGATACGTAAGCACTCTCGGAATGATTGCTATTTCAGCCAAGCTATTGTCTTTAGTCGCATGTGAGGACATGAAGAATGCCGATAGCGACGTTCAACTCCTAGGAGAACTCTCCGTAAAGGGAACAAAGCCAGATCCCAAGTCTACCGGGCCCTTTGAGAGGGAACTTGAGATTAAGCTGTCAGCTAAGAAGGATGTCAAGGGTACAGTCTTTCTCATGGAGAATGCTGAACCTAAGTCAACCGGATGGACAGAGCTTGCTGAGTTAGATAAAGATGTTGAGGTCAAGAGTAAGCCTTCTAATCCAACCAAACACAAATGCAAGTTTAGCGATAAGAAGCACTACTGTGTAAGACTTCGCACAAGCGATGACAAGTCCTACTATGGTGCAGTATACACCTATGAGAAGGGAGATCTCACCCTTACGCCTACTATTGATGGCAAGCCTGTCGAGAAAAAGAAGGAAACTTCTACTTTGCTCTACATTATCCTGGGTGTCGTTGCAATCATTGCCGTGGTGATACTTCTTGCTATTTGTCTTACTAAGTAATAAAGTAATTTGGTAGGCTCCTGTTTTTAATATTCTTCCTATGTCTGTAATGGACACTCTTTAGAGAATCACTGAACTCTTCTTTGCTTGTTGTCTTTTTAAAAAATGTTTTGTAAAATTTTTAGTGAAAATTTTGAAATGACGTGGCCACTCAATTTTGTCTTTTGTGTTGTAATTTTTCTTAGTGAAAAAGAAGCAGGCCAGACGAAGAAATAACAGTATTAAATGTGTTGAGACGAACGTGAATGCAATATAAATGGTTTTTTAAGCAAACATTGCCAAATAAAATATATGGGTGAGTTAAACATAGGAGTCCCAAATTTGAAGAAATATCTAAAAACACTTTAAAAGCAAATGAAGTCAATAGAGGTGGTTTCTAAGGAGCAGAAGTAGTGTATATTTCAGAAGACCGAGTCCTAGATCCAGACAACTGTTCTTAGAAAGATACTGAAGTGCATATTCTTCAGATATTGACATGGCGTTGATCGCTTTTATGAAGGTGAGGACAACCCAGTTCAGTCCAAAACAGGGAGTATAAGCGTATGGACGTAGCTCTTGTCTATCCGATAAAACCCAAATTGAAAAGACTAATAACCTTTAATAAATCTATTTTATTTATGTAAACCCTTGGTTTCATATGAAAAATGATGTTATACGTAGTGACATGGGCGGTATAGTAGCAATCTATCACAATTAATATGTGAGAAAGATCGAGTTAACCGGCTTTGTTGAGACATACGCCTAGACAGCTAGTGACTATATAGAAGATGCTGAAGAGTATTTCTTTAGAATATTGATATGGATGTCTTAGAGATGCAATGGTAATTATTGTAAGCCTAGATACTGATGAAGGGGTATAGGGGACCCCCCTCGGTATAATATAAGAGTTATAGATCAAATTTAATATTTGATGAATTTATTTTTCTACAAAGGAGCTAACTTAATATAAAATATAAGAAAACTCTAAATTTTTACTGACAGTAGAAAAGCCGTTCTAATTTTTGCGAAAATCTTGTAAAATTTTTAATACCGAAAATTTAATGAGCTCACTGAAGGAATACATTGGGAAGCAATTAGAACTCATTAACATCAAAAAAGACTACTCCGCAAAAATTCAGGAACTAACAGAGCAGAACATAATCTCTGAGGACATGCCGCATCATACCGCCTACAATGTGTTTCTTAATTGTCAAGCGGGATCAGACCACTTGATTTTCAAGGCAATTCTAAAGAAGCAGTATCTCTTTGATATAACATTTAGCCTAACCAAGAATTTACAGAATAAAGACTTGTGTGTTACACCTGATATTTCAACAGAGAAAAAGTGTTCCTCTATTTGCGCTAATATTGAGGACACACTGAGCCACCGCTTTGGAGATCGTAGTGAATATATATTTACAGATGAAAGAGAAACAGAAATATTTGTCGGAATCAAATTAACAGACAAAGCATACCAACCATTGACCAGTAAAAACAAAAAGTCATTAAACAGTGTGGACGATGGTAGGTCAGTACCTGATTATTTGATTCCTTACTTATTAATCTCAGAGTGTTTCAAGGAACCCTCTATTATTAAATATAACGAGCATATCTTTAGATATACAGCAACCACAGTAGATGTGGACAAAATATTCTCTGAACTTATACAGCATCTAAAGACTATAGAACTTCCCCTTTTAATTGCGTCGTATGATTTACTATTTTCTAAGACTTCTACATTACCGGTATTTCAGGCTTATCTTTACATGGGTGAAAGCAAGAACTGGCCCTTAGATTCTGAGGCACAAGATTGTGTTAAGACCGCAATGTATTGTCAATATTACACTAGGTCTCCATATAGTTCATCTATTGACAAGAGTTATGTTGTTTTCCGTTTTAAAAACATTTATTTCCGTGTTCAGATTCTTGCTGAAAGATCAAGATCTCCTAAACAAGATGCTGCCGTAGCACTTCAAGAGTATCTTTTTACTCAATCTAGCGATTGTATTCGAAAAGCCAGAATGTGTCGCTGTTTATTAGCCAATCTTGGATTTTATCCTCTTCTTATTGATGATTTTCTTATAGACTGTATAAGTTTAATTCTTAGCAGAAATATTGTCGGGGATGCCGCGTTCATTGATGGACTTTTGAATTTCAACTGGGAACTAGCTGGCAAGCATTTTTCCCTTTCATCTCTTTGTTTAGTGCCGGATCTTGGTTCCGTTTCAGCGACACTGAGAGTTACTTTTGATAGTTCTACTTTCCACTGTCCGCTTCCTAAGCCAGCGGTGCTGGCCAATCTTAAAAATAGACTATTATTATATAAATCTACAGGACCTATTATTTTTGAATATGGAAAATCATTGGTACCCATACCTCTTAAGCTATCTTTGCTTGATTTTGATGAGTTTGATTTTGTGCTTTCTAAATTGCCAAGAGATGGATTTAAGAAGATATTGGGGGCGTTTTCTTCTGATTTTTCTTTGGGGACCCCTGACTTTTATAGCTTTATTGGAAAGCGCCTGCACAAGGAAGCTACTTTTTTTTATGATTTTTGTAATGATATACTTTTTGTTAATGTGAATGAAGGGTTTGAACCTGAGTTTATTGTAAAATTGGTAATCATGGAGACTTCTTTTGAATATATCCGTACTAATTGGTGACAGTTTAATGATTTCTTCATTTTAAGTTGGCCTATTTAGGCCTGTGTTATAAAACCTATTAATAAATACTCCTATCCGGCTATAAACAATTTTTTATTAGAATGAATAAAAGGTTTTTATTTTGTCACGATATTCTACGTGCAGCCACATAAGTAAATAGTTTATATAGAGTATTTAGGATGTTATTGATCATTATAGGTTGGTTTGTTCTATAAATTCTTTTAATAAAATAGCTTTTACGTTGTATTTAGCTTCATCATCTTAGCAATGGAAATATCTAACTTTATATTGTAATCTAGTTATTGTATAAGTCTTTAAGATTAGATTAGCATTTTTTATTAATTTGCAAATAAGGTTGTTGGATTATAATGCTTGTTGCGTTATTAGTTATGCTCAAAACAGAAATTGTAAAATTTTTACAATTTATACTAAAAAATGAAAAATAAAAGGCAAGACTATGTGTCTACAACAAAGTTCAAACAGAAATACACATGTGTTAATTTTTATGTAATAACAACGTGTAATAGACGGTATTTGAAAACTATTAAAATAGCCGATCTTATCCAGGCTACATTTTAGAAACTAGAAGACATATATTCATGTTTTTAAAGACATTAATGAGATTGACACAAGCCGACTCAAAGTAGAAAGCATGTTGACGTAGTTCATGATATAAATATAATAAAAATTTTATAAAACAAACATATTTTTATTTCGTAAAGCTTTTGTGTCATTTTAAAAGCTATTTAATAATAATTCTTGTAGGGGCAATCAACACCCAGTTTTAATAATCAATGAAAGGAGACCTACAAAGAAGGCTTGTAAAACTGGCTGCATTACATAAAGCTATGGGTGTGGATAACAAAGAAACACTAATTACAAAACACAAAAAGCTCTTTAAAGATGAAATCAAAAGCATTAGTTTAATTTTTAAAAAGGTTATTGAAATACAACAAAGAGGAAGTATTTTAAACAAAGACACAAAACATTCCGATTTTTTAACTTTTAAAGTTATAGCAGACTTACAGAATAGCCTTTATACAAATGAATGTACAAAAACAAAACAGGCATTTAATATTTGTCCTATTTGCGGTGAGAGTATTTCTTATGAAAAGCTAGAAGAGCACATTCGCAACGAGCTTCTTTCTTCTAATGACAATGGCATGATAAGAGCTACAATTGATTCTGCATTTGGCATCGCAGACAGGGAAGCATACTTTGAAGCAAAGAAAGGAAGAGAATTGAAAGAGCTGATCTATGAACAGTTTGGAATATCTGTATCCAGCCAAGTGCTTAAAATAAATGGAAAAGTTGTTGGAAATAAAGAAAACATCAGTGGTTCGACTGTAAATTTAAAGTATAAAAAACATTATTTAAATTAACAACAAGACAACATTTTTTGATATAGTCTTGTTATAAGTAAAATAAATTTATTGAGGGTTATTAGACTTTTTCAGTCAGTTTGTACCGGGCAGGCTTGAGCTACGTCCACGTGCTCCTGCTCTCTGCTCTGGACTGGCTTGTCCTCGGTCTCGTCGAGGCGCTCGGCGCCGCGTCGATATTCGATAGTCTTGTTATAAGCAAGTTTATTTAGTTACACTTTGGTGTTGAGATGTACCTTTATTTTTTTACTTTCTCATAGAGTTATGTATGGGATGCACAAGCTTATAATTTTATATGTGGGCTTATTTGGAGTCAGCCTAAAACAGGATTGTGTTGTAAGTCTTTATAAATAGATACAAAATTATGACAATGTTCTGGAGGGCATTTCCTTTGAATATTGACACGATGCTAAGCGCTTTGACAAGGCCGAGGACAAGCTAGTAAAGAGTGGAAGCACGTTTATATAGCTCTTGCCTGCCCTGTACAAACTGAATAAAAAAGTATAATAACGCACAATAAATTCATTTAAACAGTTAAATAATAATAAATTCATTAAAACAAACGCTCTTACTTCGTTTTTATTGGACAGACACGAGTTACATTCACGGGTTCATGCTTTGCGCTGGTGTGTCCTTACTCTTGTTAATAGTTAAAGAATACGCTCTTTATCATTTAGATATAGGTCACAGTTATCCTGATATCCTTTAAGTACCTTCCGTGGTACTCCATTACTACTCTCTCCCTGTCATCATATAGGATATGATGCATGTTCTGTATCTGTGTTCTTGCCCGAACTTATTCGTAAGGACATCATACTTCTGAATGGATCACTTATTGCAATGCACTCAATATTTTTTCTTTATGCATGTTTTCCATAAAAAAATTCTGCATTACTTTTGCCCATGCCAAAACCTTCTCATCTTGCAGAGATAGATAAGTTTGTCCATGAACAGTTAGAGCTTTACGCGATAAGTAATGTATTGGGTGAGGATAATGATTCTCTTTACAAGAAAGCGATGACTGATGATATGGGTATATAGATATATAAGTTTATGATTGTATTTAAGAGGAGACATTTTGGTATGAACAACGACAAAGGGTGGTGCAAGTTGACTGGATATCTTTGTTTGTAATTGATCATTGCAGGGAATATTGATTGGCATTTCTAACAGAATGCTTTAGAAGATTTCTAGAATAAAAATTTAAAACAGTTCACCCAAGGCGGTTCTTGATGACAGACGGCAGTATTGAAACTATAATAAGAGCTTAAAAAAGATGAACCCACCAGCTGATGATAATTCTTTAAGCAAGGATTCAATAAAACAAATTTATTGAGGATTATTAGACTTTTTCAGTCAGTTTGTACCGGGCAGGTTTGAGCTACGTCCACGTGCTCCTGCTCTCTGCTCTGGACTGGCTTGTCCTCGGTCTCGTCGAGGCGCTCGGCGCCGCGTCGATATTCGAAAGATATGCTCTCCAGCGCCTTCTTGAGCACGATCGTTTGGATGTAGGACTCGACGGACTCGGTTATCCCGATATCCTTTGAGTGCCTTCTGTGGTACATTGTTACCACTCCGTCCCATGTCATCACATAAGGTATAATGCGCGTTCTGAACCCGTATTTTTGCTCGAGCTTATTTGCAATTGTACTTGTGCATCTTCTCTGTTTCCATTGTTACTAGTCGGTCCCGACTCGTGATCCCTACTTCTTTTAATGTTACTTCTTCTTATCTAGCACAAATATATCTGGGCGATTTGCCTGTATTTGCATTCCTGTGGGTACTCGCACTAATCTCACAATCCTCATTAGTTACTATATCTTGAATAGAGTGTAAACGCATACGTGGTAATACATATAGATTATATACTCAATATCAAAGTGTATGCAACGTACTACTTCATTGTGTCTGCGGATATAGTATAACGTTTTACATAAAATTTTTTAGTTTTTAAAATCCTCATGGAAATGAGAATATTTTAGAAAAAGCCTTAGTAATAGTAAGTGACTTTCATAGTAATTTTTAAAAGGGTGTTGACAGGCTGGTTATAAAAGTATAATTGTAAGAATTTATTAAACGTATTAGGGGTAAATAAAAAAACCATTTTCACAATAATTAAATAGAATTTTACTGTCCTATAATCCGAAATGACGTTAAACTACCGGGAAGTAGTTGACTTGGCGGTGAGGGCGGCCAAGCAAAACCGTCAATTCAGGAAATATCCCTACTTATTGCTTCTTGGAGGGGGTTTACTTGCTTATATGGCCTGGACCAACAGTTCTTCATTTCCGTAGGGAGGGCAAGGCTTCTTCATAACGGTGTTGCCCCTACCACCGCCTGGGTATCACCAGGACTAATTCAAGCTATTAGAAAATACCCAGAGTGAAAACACAATGACGAGGGCGCACCTGAATCAACAAACCCTTAAAAATAGGTTGTGGCCTAACTAAACACATTCCTGATGTAGTGGAGTGTCTGCAGTAAGGGGCGGCTATGATTAAATCAGGTGGTATGTGATGCACCAGGCGGGTGGCTACAAGGATTGTAAGATTGCAGGGCTAAGCACGCATAGATACACCCCGCCAGGTCGGTTATTCAGCACAGTAACCAGAGTAGATCATATCTTTCTAGCAAAGCTGTCAGCTTCCAACAGATAACCAAAGTTCTTGGGGATTTAATTCACTGAGCCATTCTATTAGATTCCAAGGTGATGACACCTGTATCGTGCTTTAAATCTCACAGTACATATCCGCTATATGAGAGCCTCAAGTACAAGTTGTGAATAATTATATTGTTGACGATGCAATAAGCTTTAATAAATTAGTTAAATTACTGTTTTATGAAATTCTACGTCAGGTAGGATTAGTACAAACAAAAACAAAAGAATAAACAGCTTAATACAGTAAATTGGACCAATCTCAATTTTATTGAACTACCGGAATGTAATATGAATTAATACCAAAAGCATAAATATTCTCACACGGGGTTTCAGCCGTTTTCTTAAGTATTTCACTTAATAAGTGTTTACAATCAATATCATAACAAAATCCTGGGGGTTGTTTATCATCAATAATAAACGTACATGAAGATAGATTGTTTCCATTTATAATACTGTTGCCATTTATCTCTCTGAAATTAACTAAAAATATTCTAAAGTTAAAGATTTCTTTAAAGCAACAGATTTCACTAGGCATAATAAAAAATATGTGCTTGTGCTCGAAATCTTTTAAATCTTTAATAGTATCGTTAAAATAATACTCTACAAAAAGCTTTCTTACAGCATTCATATCTTCAATATCGCTCTTCAAATCTTTTTCAGTAATTTCTTTAATAATCTTTACAACGATTTTTTCAACTCTTAAAACATGCTTTAGCAACACAAGTTTCAATGCAACTATAATATCATCACTGTTCTCCTCGATATACTTGTCTGCATCGCCTTCGTTATCTAATTTCGTCTTAAGTTGTTCAAAAATGTTTACATATTTAAGATAGTCTTCATTTATTCCATTAAACAATTCATTATCATCATATCCTTTAGTATCAAAGAATACTGCTCGTATGTAATGATTAGGGTCTCTTAAAAATGAATACAGTAGTCTAAATAAGATAGCATAATCGCTTAAAATGACATTCTTTGAAGTTAAAAATCTCATAGTTAGCACGTTATTCAAGGCATCGTAAATGACATCCTTATCTTTAACTACCGACTCATAAGTATCGTGAATATATTTTCTTAAAGGTTTCTCAAGCACACTTCCTTTAACAGTTTTCAACGGAAAGCCTTCGTTAACAGTTCCCCTCAGAGAAAGCACCCTGCGAAACTTTGGATTAAAATTAATAAAGGGCAATTTTTTTTTAGAGTTTCTTGTTCCATGCGACTTTGTGAAATCTGTAACGAAATTATTATAATCTCTGGAATTACTAAGATTACCAGGATTACTAAGATTACTAGAATTATTAAGATTATTAAGATTATTAGGATTACTAAAATTACTAGAATTATTATAATCTCTGGAATTACTAGAATCACTAAGATTACTAGAATTACTAGAACCACTAAGATTACTAGGGTTGGGTTTAACAGTATGCGTAGTACTGGCAACAGTAGTTGGAGAACCAGACCCTTTAGAAGCACTCCTTTTAGGGTTATTACTCCATCTTGACTTTAAATGTGCAACAATCCCAAACACACACAGTGTTCCAATAAAGGACACGACAACAACTGTAATCATAATTATTGTTTTTTTTACCATGGGGGTATAAAAAAACTTTTCCTATTTAAATTTTTTTGACAGCAGTTTTTATTACAATGAGATAACATTGAAAGATAAATTAAAAAGCGAGAAATATAATGCCTGACATTGGACTATTTGTTATTCAATAGATTTTTAGGATTTTTACATTATTTTTGTTGTTTAAAATCGATTAATTTATCTAATAAAATATTCTTTATTAGCAAAAAATTCAATAAATCTATATTTTTAAATTTTCAGCCAGTCCAGAGCAGAGAGCAGGAGCACGTGAACGTAGCTCAAGCCTGCCCGGTACAAACTGACTGAAAAAGTCTAATAACCCTCAATAATTTTATTTTATTTTTAGATTTTCAGAACATTCATGTCAAAATTCAAAGCTAATGATAGTGACAGAAAGGACCTTCGATAGTTGTTGACAGCAGACACTGATTAATTAAATGATAAGTGAAAATTTTTATATAAAAACTAAACTAACACTATTTGTAAAAGTCATTGCTATAAAATAAATTTATTGAGGGTTATTATTAGACTTTTCAATCAGTTTGTACCGGGCAGGCTTGAGCTACGTCCACGTGCTCCTGCTCTGGACTGGCTTGTCCTCAGTCTCGTCAAGGCGCTCAGCGCCGCGTCAATATTCAAAGGATATGCTCCCCAGCGTCTTCTTGAGCGCGATCGTCTGGATGTAGACCTAAACAAAATCGGTTATCCCGATGTCCTTCGAGTGCCTTCTGTGGTACTTTGTTACCACTCCGTCCCATGTCATCACATATGGTATGATCCGCGTTCTGCACCCGTATTCTTGCCCAAGCTTATTTACTATTGAGCTTGTGTATCTTCTCTGTTTCCACCGTTACTAGTCTATCCTGACTCGTGATTCCCACTTCTATTAATATCATTTCTTCTTATCTAGCACAAATATATCTGGGCGATTTGCCTGTATTTTTATTCCCGTGGGTACTCGCATGTCCACTCTGATCTCACAATTCTCATTAGTTACTATCTCTTGAATAGAGTGTGAACGCAT
>JALPMT010000938.1:381-32369 GCA_024243955.1 Pancytospora epiphaga
CTTGAGCTACGTTATAAGGGACACAACAAATTTATCTTCTTAGACTAGCATGTTCGTTATTAGGCTTATTAAAAAATAGGGAAGTTAGTTAAACATAATAAAAAACAAACATATCAATTAGCTATGTATGTAAATAATACCAATTATGCTCTATTGTTAAAATCTGTGTATACGCTTACACCCATATAATTCGAATATTGAGCTCTATCATATAATAAATATACTTCTGGCACCCCAACTAATGATGTTCTCTTAAATATTGACGTATTCACATACCAATCAAAATACAAATTATGCGTGTTGTTTATATCAATACAAAGACTGCCATCTCTTGTAGCATCATTCCTAAAGGCAATCTTCCAAATGTTTATGTCAAAAATATAGCATAATATCACGATATCAACCTCTGTTATACTTAACATAATATTTTCACAGCTTTCATCATTTAAAAAGTGTGAAATAAGCACATCACGGATTTTATTAAGTTCACTTGGCTGAATTAAACTTGATGAACCTTTAAAATACTTAGAAAAATCATCATTACTAATTATTCTCTGAACAAAGTCGGTTAGAACTTCTTGATCATTCCAAATATGCTTTAACACAATATACTTAAATGCTAAAATAATATTCTTATTATTATACTTAACATAGTCATATAAACTTTTGTGGTTGTTCATATTATTATTAAGCTCAATAAATATTTCACTGATAGTTTCCTTTTGTAAAGGCTTAGGCAACCTATGAATGGTGTCATAGCCAGTAGAATCAAAGAAGACTTTACTGATTGGATGTTTTTCATCCATCAAAAAAATATAAAGAACAGAAAACAGTGCAATATATCTACTAGAACTATTATCTGCTGGGATTACATAAGACTGTGTCAATACCTCTTCCAATTCTGGAACTAAACTATTACCCCTTGCAGGCTCTTTTTTAATATATTCAGCTAAATCCGACAGATGCTTTTTTATCACATTTCCATATAATGACCCCTTTACTTCCACAGGGCTTGACAAGGGTGGATAAGGTGATTTGGTTTTATGGCCTGCTTTTATAACTGTAGATTTTGCCATTGACTTGGGTGATCCTGTTGGTAACGCGGATGTTGTTAATGTTTTTGTGTTTGAAGGTAGTGTGCTTGGCGGTGTCGTGCTTGATGGTGTCGTGCTTGATGGTGTCGTGCTTGATGGTGTCGTGCTTGATGGTGTCGTGCTTGACGAAAGTTGGTTGGGTACTTTCTTTGAACTAGACTCTGTACTTTTCCCTACTTTTTTATGATTTATAATGAATAATACACCCATGGGTAAAGTCACTATGAATAAAAATACTCCAATAATGTATAAAACTTTTACTCTGCCACCAAACATTTTATGGGCAAAATTAGTAAGCTTTGTTAAAAAGTTTTAAAGTTTTTACATAAATTTAAAAATTAGCTTGTCCAAAACGACGTTAAACTACCGGGAAGTAGTTGACTTGACGGTGAGGGTGGCCAAGCAAAGCTGTTAGTTCAGGGAATCTCCCTAATCACTGCTTCTCGAAGGGGGTTTACTCACTTATATGGCTTGGACCAACAGTTCTCCATCTCCGTAGGGAGGGCGGGAGTTTTCTGCCAGGGACCGGAAGGTGAGGTTCCTCCACCACCACCTGTGTACCACCAGGACTAATTCAAGCTATTAAGAAATACCCGGAGTGGAAACACAATGACGGGGGCGCACCTGGATTGACAAATGATAAACCCTTAAAAACAGGCTGTGACCTAACTAAACACGCTTGGTAAGACGCTCCTGATGCAGATGCAATGAAGGATTATGATTAAATCGGGTGGCATGTGATGCGCCAGACAGCTGGCTACAAGGATTACAGGGCTAAGCACGCATAGATACGCCCATCAGGTTGGTAATTTCACAGAGTAACTTAGGTAGATCTGGTGAAGCTGTCAGCTCCCAACAGATAACCAAAGTCCATGGTGATCTAATTCTCCGAGCCATCTGCCGAATTTCGAAATGATGGCGCCCGTATCATGCTTCAAGCTTTAAATCTCACAGTACATATCCGCTATACGAGAGCTTCAAGTGCGGGTTGTGAATAATTGTATTGTTGACAATGTAACAACCCGTAATAAATTAGTTAATTTAAAGACTAGCTTATATTCTATGTACAATTACATGAAGAATGCTATAACAAGACGAAATAAATTTGTTGACCACCTTGCAACGCAATGCGATAGAATGCTTTATCACGACTATACCCGCAGACACAATGAGGTAGTACGTTGCATACACCTTGGTCTTAAGCATGTAATCTATATGCATTACCATGTATGAGTTCACACTCTATTCAAGAGATAGTAACTAATGAGAATTGTGAGATTAGACTGGACATGCGAATACCCACAGGAATAAAAATACAGGCAAATCGCCCAGATATATTTGTGCTAGATAAGAAAAAATGATATTGATGGATGTGGGGATCACAAGTCAGGATTGACTAGTAGCGGTAGAAACAGAGAAGATGCACAAGTACAATTGTAAATAAGCTTGGGCAAGAATATGGGTGCAGAACGCGGATCATATCCTATGTGGTGACATGGGACGGTGTGGTAACAAAATAGCACATGCGGCACTTGAAAGGTATCGGGATGACCGAGTCCTACATTCAGACAATAGTACTTAAGAAGACGCTGTAAAACATATTCTTTGAATATTGACGCAGTGCCGAGCGCTTTAACAAGGACAAATCAGAGCAGAGAGCAAGAACACGTAGTTCAAGCATGCCCGGTATAAAAAAAAAGTTTAACAACCCTTAATAAATTTATTTTAAGTTAGACATTATCATAATTGTGGTGTTTGTTTAAAAGGATTTATAACACAGGCCAACTTTTTATCCGAGTTATTGTTGTGTTATACACTTATTATTAGCTTTGAAAAAAAAGGTAAAGGGGCATCCTCCGATTCTTCTTTAGTCTTACGGTATTGGTCTCCGTGTCTCCACACTAAGCAAATCCACATCGGTATTTAAAAGAAATACTTTCCATCGTTTTCTATATAGCCATTAGTTGTTTGGACATACGCCTCAGCAGTGTTAGTTAATCCAAACTCCTCTACATATTGCTTGTTATCATTTATCTCATGTCATTACGTACGGAATCATCTTTGTTCTGTATTTCATTTTAGATCCGAGTTTATTTGTTAATATAACATACTTTCTTTTCTTCTTGGTCTTTACTGTCATCAGTCTATCTTGGTTTGTTATTCCCACCTCTATTAGTATCATTTCTTATCCTGAAATAAGATGTCCAACCAGTTCTCATCATCTCTATCGCCGTTTGTATCCGGGTATCTACCTGAATCTCTACATTCACATTCGCGATTGTTTCTTGTACTGAGTAGCTTCTCGTGCAAGGTTGCGCTTTGATTCTATATCTACACTAAAAAGCATAACTTTACTAAACTAATTTATTTCAGGCCATTGCATTGCCGTCAATACAATTATTCACGACTTGCACTTAAAACTCTTGTATAGCAAATATATACTGTGAGATTTAAAGAATGATATAGGCGCCATCACCCAGAGGATGACTTAAAGAATTAGATCTCCGAAGCCTTTGGTCATCTGTGAGAGCTAACTTCTTCGCCAGGAAGGTCGGATCTACGCATTCTCAGCCATGCAATCTTACAATCATTGTAGCTACCCGCCTTCCCGATTTATTCATAGTCTCTCATTGTAGACACTCCACTACATCATCAGAAGCGTGTTTTGTCAGACCACAGCCTGTTTTTAACTGTTTATCGTTCGTAGATTATTCAGGTGTGTCCCTGTCGTCGTGTTTCCACTCTAGGCATTTCTTCATAGCTTGAATTGATCCTGGAGATACTTAGGCGATGGTTGAGAAACCCCACCTTCCGGTTCTTGGCAGAAAACACCCGCCCTTCCTACGGAGATGGAGAACTGTCGGACCAGACTATATAAGTGAGTAAACCCCTCCGAGAAGCAATGATTAGGGACATTCCCCGAATTGACAAATTTTCTTGGCCACCCTCGTTGCCAGATTAACTACTTTTTGGTAGTTTAAAGTCATTTTGAACTACCATAGCCTTTAAATAGCAATAAAATTAAGGAAAAGTCGGCCCGAAGCAAAACAAAGAGCATGCGATACATACATGCTTGCCTGGTATAAAAACACACATTTTAATAAATTTATCAAAAGAATATTCAACTTTCAATATTCTAGTCTTTCTTCAATGATCAGCTTTTCTACATTTCTAAAATTAGTAGTAATAAGGTCTCTAACATCGTCGTCAATAATTGCGAGAATCCTGTCAGAATCAGATATACTATCATCATCTAGCTTTGAAAACCTTTTAACCAAATTAACAAAATAATTTAGATTCCTTAAACATGATACACAGAGACCTGATCCGACAGGGTGCTGCGCTATTATTGGAGGGCTAACACCCCATGATAGAATATATGCTTCTGTGTATGCTAGAAATTTACGATAATTGTTAATAACGTTTTCAATACATTTTAAAACCGATCGGAATGGAATAGTAATAACGTGAGAAGCAAGCATTTCGTAGATTATGCCCAATACCAAACCATCTGAAGCACAAAAAAGACACATTTCTAATAATGCCATTGTATACATTTCATTTATACATATTTTTTTTATGTGTTCTCTGGATAAGGCGTTCCATTTTACTTTGGCTGTTATAGATACATAAGCATATAATGATAAACAAAACTTATCATCATTTACCATTGATATGTGATTCCAAGTATAGCATATTTCTTTAACACCCTCGCAATAGCCAGTTTCTACTACAATTTCTAACCATTTAGTAAATCTTTCTGGCGCTGTAGGTCCAAGCTCCATCATACCTTTTGTAATCTTAAAATCGTTCTTTATTGCTTTAATCCCCGGGAAATAATTTAAATCTAAGCACCTTTTGGCTATTAAAACGTATAACTCACATGAAAGATAATGCTGTTGTAAAATATTTTCATAAAACTCGTCTTTGTACTTTTCCCTTAGCTTACTATAGAGCCTATTCAACATATTAGGAACATTATATTTTAAAAAGTCTAAAAAAAAGGGAACACTGATAATATCTTGCTTACAAGCTTTTGTAAATACAGGGACAATCTGGACATCTCCTTGAATGTTAGGAAATAAGCTGTTATGCTTTTCATTGCAAGATGATAAAATTTGAACAAAGGAATATTGAGTTGTCTCATCATTCAATGGAACACTTCCAATTATATTAGATATCAGTTGAATCAGTGGGTCATTCGGCTTAAGCTGGCGGCTTGATTTCATTAAATCTACGCCTGTGCTGTAACGCTCTTTGGGGGTTTGAGAAGGCATGTTATTATAGTCAAATACTACGTTATTGACAGCTTGTTCTTTATTGTTAATACTCTCCTTTGTCATCTTATCCAAATATGGTGAGAACAAATCAATGAAGCATAATTTTTCATCTACTGTTACCAGTTTTTGTTTGTTTAATAACTTATTAATTGCTAAATATCTGCCTATGTCATCTTCTGCTTGTTCTACCTTTTTAACCATCTCTTGCAATGTTTGTTCAGTCTTTTCTCCACTGAATCCATTTGCTGTCATTTTTTCTTGACTTACTTCTATTGTTTCGCACTTTTTTACTAAATCTTCTAGGATACTCAAACGATAGACCTCAGCTGCAGCATTTTCAGAAATAACCTTAGCAGAGACATGTTCTGGCATAAAATCATATTGAACAACATGCGCTGTTTCCAACTGATAGATATCTTGATAAGGCCTAAACTCGACTATTACTTTTCCATAAATACATATTTGTTCATTTTCATATAAAATATGCATTTCATTAATTTTTACTTCTACTTTCATAACGGAAATCTCATTAAATATTTTGGTGGAATATTTTTCAATACTGCTTTTAATATCATCATCACTTGTTTCATCATCTTGAACCATCCTGGTTATCTCTCCCAACTCTACCATTTTCTCTTTAGGCATTCCACTAACCTTAGCTATCACTGTCAACACGTTGAGTATATTTGATTTTAGCTTCACCGACACCCCACACGCATTTTTGCAATATTTAATTGTATTGTTTTCGGTTGCTTGCTTTCCCATGAGCTCACCTTCACTTAAAACTAAGTCCTGAACCACACAAGTCCATTTCTGATGCATTTTATAGAAGGTATGCCTGCTTGGGCTTATATAGGCATATAAAAAGAAACCCTTAAGATCATATGAGGGCTTATAATTATTACTGGTCATGTGGTCAATCTTATGTTTTCTAGCAATCGGATCATATAGCAAACAGCTAAATAATGTATATATTGTAATATCACAAAAATCATCAAAACGTAATGCGTCTATATTCGTTTTCCTTCTTTTTTCCCTGTTATATCCATTAACCATCATATTAGACGGAATTTGACCATGAAAAGTAAATGGGAACTCTGTATTTAATAAAAGTTCATCGTTTTCTATGGCTGCATTGTAATCTGGCATGTATTCATGAATATGTTTTTTATTATTTTTAAAGAATCTCTTCCACGATTCACCGCTTCCTTCATTTCTTATGTAAATTAATAGCTCTCCAACAATCTTGAAGAACTCTTTAATGTCATGTAAAGTATGAATAAACTCAAATATGTAATGGCGGATAAGGAAGCTAGGAGTGTCATCAAATGAGAGTTTAAATGAGTCAAGTTTCTTTTTGCTTTTTTCCCCTCCGTAATCAATAAAAAACTGAATCAAACTCACTACATTTTCAAATCTATACAATTTTTTACTTGTACAAAAGTTTCCTTCCTCATCTATACTTTTTGTTGGAACTACGCCGTACATTTCTGTTTCTATTAAATATTTTGCCTTAGTTTCGAGTTCACACATAAGTACTTTCACATTAATAGATATTCCTGGGATTTTTTCTATGGTATTAACTTTTATAGTTTTCCTAACAAATTTTACTGGTAACTCTATTCCCTCAGCCAACAAAAGCATTATAGCAAGCAATTTATAGCTTTCTTCTTTGCCAAGATTCTGTGTTAAGAACTTGTATAGCGACCGGTCTTGACATGTTTGTATGCTTACTTCTTCATTTACTACGTTGTACATTGTTTTTATTGCTTTGTAGTATTTAGTGAGATACCGAGAAATCCCTGTGTTGCCTCTTTTAAGTGTATTTTCAGTGTCTTCTAAAGGGTGTCTAGTAAACGCAGACATATTACCGTATCTAGTTAATGTAAAATTAATTTTAAGCCCCGGTGAGTATAACCGTTTATTGTAAAGTATCCTTCTTTCTTTACATACGTAACTGTGCAATAGATTGAGTGGCCCACCTGGATGTATATAGACTTTTATATTATTAACATAAATTGGGTCAAGTATCGTTTGGTATAAAGTATGCATTGTGAGTATACTGAACACTGGAGAAATAAATAAAAAGTATGTAACCTTCATAATGGGGCTGATATTTTTTTAACAAAATCTGTTGAAAAGAATTTAGTAGCGACAACAAAATGAAATATAAAATATTTTCTTAATATTCTTAGGAATTTTGTAAGATTTTAATATTAACATAGGTATTTATCAAATAAATATGTATACTCAATAAGGTTGTTTTTATATGGTCATGTCTGCAGGCACAACTAGATACTACATCGTATGCGCTTTTGACTTTATTTTAAACACAGAGTAAAAATCATTATTACGTGTGGGTTTTCATTTTATTTAAGAAATAGTATTTAATGAAATTTTCACAATTAAAGCCAGTACTTGAAGGAATGCAAATACAAGCAAAATACATAGATATATTAATACACAATAAGAAGTGACAATATTGATAGAAATAAATATTATAAATAGAATTTATTAATAACAGTAAAAACGAAAAAGATACATAAGTATAATATCTTTACAAATAACCTTGAACGAGAGTGTATTTGCATTATAACTTATGTAATGATACAAGACAAAGTACCACAAAAAACATCTGAATAATTTATTTTATTTGAATTTACATTTAAACAATTGTGGTTAAAAAGATGCTATAGAGTATGTCTACTGAATATTGACATAATTCTAAATGATTTAATGGGATCGTGGACAAGCTTGTTCATAGCATATAACAACAGCATATAGACGTAATCCACGTTTTCCAGTCACAAACTAAATATAAAACCTAATAGTCTTTAATAAATTTATTTCATTGCCTAACAGAGCTATTACTGTATGTTTAAAGGTTTTAAAAAGATTTATTAAATAATGAAATAAACCAACTCTCATTATAAAAACTTTTTTATATTGAAACTAACCTAATTCAAGAACTATAAAGCTAAATAGCGATATTATTAAGAGTTTGATAAATGAGTCAAACTTATCCTTGAAATAATTTTTCATATAAGGGTTCCTTATAGTGAAATTATTAAAAAAAGGATTTCAGGAGAAACTTGTCTATTGGTCAGCGCTACAATACAAATTAACGCGCAATAGGACAAATTGGTTTATCAAAAAAGTATTATTGTTTTTATCATTTAATTTTTTTGAAAGGTATAGTAATTACATCATTTAAAGACGTATTTATAAGTTTATCTATTTATAATGTCATTTAGTATTACACAAGTTGCTTCAACAACAAATTTTAAATATACCGTTTACATTACCACCTTGTTTTAAATTAAATATTGTCATAATTTGAGTGTTTATTCATAAGGATTTATAACACAAACCTGTCCCAAGTTAACTTTGATGCCATTTTTTATAAATTTATTTATATTAATTTCTGTTCTAAAGACCTGTTCAAAATGAAGACTCAAAAGCAATAACTGCAAAACTAAAAACAAGTAAAAACCTAAAGGGAGTTTTTGTACTTTTCTTAGAAACTATTAAGTGTTTTAAAAATCGTTCATAGAAAAATATCTATTTTATAGTTGCTAAAAAGTTTTTACCCGAATAACCTATTCCTAGCCTCGGCTCTAGTTCCAACAGAAACAATAGCAAATCTATGACCTATTTTACTTAATTTATAAATTTCATACGCCCATTTTACTAAAATTCTTTGAATTATACAAGCTAGAATATGACATAATTGCTACCACCTTCTTAACATAACCGCGCCTATTTAATAACAGCATATCATATCACATAATTAAAGTTCAAGTGTCTAAAAATACTTCATTGTATTTTATTCCACTAAATGTTGAAAGTTCTTCTATTTTAGGTATAACAATTGTTGATTTCCCTACATCAATGTACTTTTTGACTTTAATAGGCCAACCTCGATAGAAACGTATTTCAAATTCAATAACTGTTTGTATACTATAGTTAGTGCTAATAACAGTCCCACACAAATTAAATGGAATACGAATTTCTCCTTTAAATTCATTTTTATCTAATCTTTGACATTTCCCTGTGCTTATTAATTTACTTCCCGTAATTTCCGTTTTGCCGTCGCGATAAAGTGCAATTTCTTGCAGATGTAGCTTGATTTCACTCACAACACTTCGAGAACATACTGAAGTGGGGAAACAATTCACATGGATTAAATCACCCGTTTTATAAAAAGTCCTGTCAGTTACTATTCTGTAAAGATATGTTAATCTTTTTAAACATAAAATTCCATTGATTTTAAACTTAATGTCTATGTATGGTATACTGGCTAGCCTGTTATATATTGGAACATCAATTTTTGATCTCTCTTCTTTCCCATTGATTGTTCCAATACCCTCCAGTTGATAAAGGCTTGTATAGGCCCAATCATAGTTGTTAAGTTTTTCGTTCATTTTTCCAGAAGCACTTTCTAATCCAGAAAGCACAAAACTAAATGGAAAAATATGCTCGCCAGCACACAACTCCTTGTTTAGCGCTATAGTAAACTGATGACCTTTATCATTTTTACTGCATTCAAACAGTGGTATTTTAGTATGTTTTTCGTTTGTAATTTCAAGCTTGCATGTTCTATACAAAAATAGTTCCAGCTTGTCTAGCTTGCAAGGCTCCTTTGTTAAAACAGTTAACCGGCCCTTTACACAGTCACACGGAAAATACGAACGGTTTTTAAGGGAAATACGGATGCTGGGCATGTTAAGTTAAAATACAATTTGAATTTATTCAAGCTTGCTCCTCAACCTATCATGAGCTTCATTTTGATGAGATATTTAACCTATCATATTTATGCATGGAACCTATCACATTACACAATTTTACCTTTGATTTGTCACCACGAAAAACCTTGAAATAACACTAGAATATCTTTGATGTAGCTTAATAACTTTAGGTGAATATAATGTCACAACATATCGATTAATACTGGTGTAAACAAAAAAGGATGCACAAGTACAACATTTTTGTAAATAAACTTGGACAAGAGCGTGGATGGAAAATACGCATTATACTTACGTGATGACACGGGACGATATGGTAACAAAGTACCACAGAAAGCACTCAAAGACCACCGGGACGACTGACCTTATTAAGGGCTATATCTAAACAGCTGATGACTGCATATAAGGCATTAAAGAGCATATTCTTTGATTATTGCTGTGGTGTTAAGTATCTAGCACCTTAACAAGACTCTGTCGTACCCTTTGAATTATGTCAAAGTTCGACTCCAATAGAAGGTGTTTTTGAGTTGTAAGTAACATCTCTCAGATGATGTTTGATTTCCCGTTAAAACACTTAAATACAAAAAACTTTTTAATAAATTAAAGATTCATTCAGAACAGAGCCTTTATTGGGCCTAGAGCCTTTGACAGGCATAGTCTTTACGGAACAGACAGGTTTGTCTGAATTTGAGTCAATAAGCAGACTAGCGTCAGATTGTACCCACGAGGACACGACAGAGACTAAAAACAAGCCAGTCCAAAACAAACGCACGTAGGTTTAACACATGTTTACCGGAATTAAAAAATAAAAATATCTATTGCCACTTGGTAGTTTTATTCTAATTTAACGCTACAAGATAGACATTTACTAATGAATACTTTTATGAATATACTTAACAATTAATATAGCCTTCAATGTGTTGTATTGATTTTCCTTTTGTTAGGGTTTGTAAAATTTTACCCATGGCTGAAGTGTTCGAAACAAACACCGCAATTTTAGACCAAAAGCTATGCAACTCGTTTCTTGTTTTAGGAGAAGACACACGCAAGAGCAGACTAGAGCCATACCAGATATGCCTCAATCCAGAGCTGGAGGATGATTTAAATTTTTTTCAAGATGAGCCTATAAGAGTACTTGGGAAGAAGCAACGAGATAACATATTGGTGGTGGTTTTTGATAGCTCGGTGCCTAAGCATGGTGTTGTTCTTAGCAAGGATGCGAGGGATAACCTTCGTGTCAGAATAAATGATTATGTTAAGCTCTATTCACATAAGGTACAGGATATTCCGGTGCTGACAGAGGTAGAATTTTATCCAGTAGAAGATACGGGGGTGAGGATCACAGGAAATCTCTTTGATGCCTACGTCGCGCCCTTCTTTGATAAGAGAGAGAAGGTGTACATTTCACTTGGGAATGTTTATAAAATTAAGAGTGGAGGAATGGGCGTGGTAGAGTTCAAGGTAGTCAAGATGATAGCTGATCAGGATGGAGAAAGTGTAGAGGTCACTCACGGATTAGTCATTCAAGAAACAAATGTAGTTTCTGATGGTCGTGTGTTACGTGAAGATGTTGTTAAAGAGCACAGCCTCGTTGGATACGACGACATCGGGGGCTGTCGCAAACAGATGTCACAGATCCGAGAGCTTATAGAGCTTCCGTTGAAAAAACCAGAACTTTTCAAGCGGATAGGAATAAAACCACCGAGGGGCATATTGCTTCACGGACCGCCAGGCACGGGTAAAACTTTAATAGCCAGGGCCATAGCCAATGAGACAGGTGCATTTCTTCACGTGATAAATGGGCCAGAGATAATGTCTAAAATGTCGGGGGAGTCAGAGTCAAATTTGAGAAAGGCTTTTGAAGAGGCGGAGAAACACAGTCCATCGATAATATTTATGGATGAAATTGATTCTATTGCACCCAACAGAGATAAGACACAAGGAGAAGTAGAAAGGCGTATTGTCAGTCAGCTACTTACTCTAATGGATGGTATCAAGTCACAGTCTAACGTTATTGTTCTTGCAGCCACGAATAGACCCAACTCTGTGGATCCTGCCTTGCGACGCTTTGGAAGATTTGACAGGGAAATTGACATTGGTGTTCCCGACTCAGTGGGAAGGTTGGAAGTTCTTGGGATCCATACCAAGAATATGTGTCTTGCTGATGATGTAGACTTGGAGGAGATAGCCAAGGAGATCCATGGATTTACAGGATCTGACATTGCCAGTCTGTGTTCTGAGGCTGCCTTGCAGCAAATAAGAGAGAAGCTCCCCAGGATCGATCTTGACAATGACACCATTGATGCTGAAATACTTAGTTCCTTGAAAGTCAACAATGACAATTTCAGGTACGCCATATCTAACACAGACCCGAGCTCTCTCCGTGAAACCGTCATTGAAAGTCCGAACGTACAATGGACCGATATCGGTGGGTTGGAGTATGTTAAACGCGAACTCAAGGAAACCGTGCAGTATCCTGTCAATTACCCCGAAAAATTCCTTAAATTTGGCCAGAACCCGTCGAAGGGTGTTCTTCTTTATGGTCCGCCTGGTTGCGGTAAAACATTGCTGGCAAAGGCTGTTGCAACAGAATGCAATGCTAATTTCATATCAGTCAAGGGACCAGAACTTCTTACGATGTATGTTGGCGAGTCCGAGTCTAATGTGCGTCAGCTGTTTGATAAGGCGCGTGGATCTGCGCCTTGTGTTCTTTTCTTTGATGAAATAGATTCTATCGGGCGGGCTAGAAGTTCTATGAGTCATGATGGTGGTGCTACTGATCGTGTGCTGAACCAGTTACTTGCAGAAATGGATGGGATGAATCAGAAGAAGAATGTTTTTGTGATTGGGGCAACAAACAGACCCAGTCAATTGGATACTGCTCTTATGCGACCCGGGCGGCTTGATCAGCTGGTGTATATTCCCTTGCCGGATTCTCAATCTAGGCTTTCCATTTTAAAGGCAAAACTTAGAAAGGCACCTCTTGGCGAGGATGTTGATCTTGAAGCGATTGCAGAGTCCATTGAAGGGTTTTCTGGGGCTGATATTACTGAAATTTGTCAACGCGCTGCGAAGCTTGCTATAAGACAGTCTATTGAGGCTGAAATTAAAGAGCCTAATATGAAGGAGGATCCTGTCCCATGTCTTGTTGGCGAGCATTTCAAAGAGGCTCTTCAGCATGCTAGAAAGAGTGTCACTGCACATGAAATTGAAGGATTTGAGGCATTTGCACGTTCTATGAAGGTTGAGTTGAATAGGTATGGACCTAATACATCTAACAATGATGAGGAGACTGGGTTATATGATTGATTGATTAAAGTGTCTTTTTCATTTTTACTTATAAATTTTATATTAAACTTACAAGCTTGTTGGTGCATTAATCCGTGTTATAATGCTTTTTAAAGGCTGGAGAATGTTTGAAGTTTTACTCGGCGTTGTAAAATAAGAATATTTTTTGATTGAAGTATATTTTTAACTAAAAATACAATGATTGGGCGTGCCTGGTCGGTTTAACTGATTATTTTAAAATATGTTGTATACACCTTAATCTTAAGTATATAATCTACATGTATTACCACGCATGCGTTCACATTCTATTCAAGAGATAGTAACTAATGAGAATTGTGAATACTCACAGGAATGCAAATACAGGCAAATCGCCCAGATATATTTGTGTTAGATAAGAAGAAATGACATTGATGGATATGGGGATTACAAGCCAAGACCGACTAGTGACTGTGGAAACAGAGAAGATGCACAAGTACGATGTCCATGCAAATAAGCTTGGACAAGAATACGGGTGCAGAACGCGGATCATATCATATGTGATGACATGGGACGGTGTGGTAACAAAGTAACACAGAAAGTATTTGAAGGACATTGGGATAACCGATTTTATTTAGGCTTAGATTTAGACAACCGACGACTATATAGAAGACGCTGGAGAGCATATCCTTTGAATATCGACGCGGCGCCGAGCGCCTCGACGAGATTGAAGACGTAGACCGAGCCTACCTAGTGCAAACTAAATGAAAAAGTTTAATAATTTTCAATGAATTTATTTTATAAGTAACCATAGTTTATTGAGACTCATATTCTTTCAATTAATTTATAAAACATGCTAGAGAGCATATTTCATACCCACCCAAAACAAGTTTAATAAAGCTATAAATTAAATTTTTCTAAACAAACTTTATTTACAGCAACTAAACCCCCCCAAAGTTTTTACTGTCTCTCATTTTCAATTCTATGTAACTTAAAAATCTCTGTAAAAAATCAATTATTCAAAATTGAACAATAAAAATGTATTGAGATCAACAGCAAATTACTTAAAATATATCCTTGGCTGCTAAGTCTTATGAAAACCCTCTGTATTAAGTATACTATAATCCATATAGTATTCCATTCTCTCCATAGATGGATATGCTCCAAATTCAATACGTTTAGCACACGACGAAGCTGCAAAAAAAGGTGAGGACATATTCCGGTTGTATACCAGCCACAACATGCACTCCTCATTGGAGAGCTCTATATTTCCCGAACCAGTAAAAAACTGAAGAAAACAACGCAGATAGGCTGTATCCTTTCTAGAAAGGATCTCCCATAGCCAGATAATTTCCTGAGTCTCAGGGCCACATCCCTCATAAACTACATGTTGTTTAATAGACTCAACTGTAAGAATCCCTGACATCTGAAAAATAAACGGAAAATCAAATGCTGTGAACTCATGAATGTACATATCCGCCGGTATAACTGACTGAAACCCTGCTTTTATATAAGCGTAGGCATTGATCTTTTTTGTGTATAATTTTTCTATTGCCATACGCTGAGCATCCTCTACAGAAAACCCATCTGTATTCATCCTCAAATATTTAAGCAAGTGTCGCTGATAAATAACATCTTGGATGTGTCTAATAGTATAAATATCCTTAAGAATTGCTTCATAAAATGATAGTGAAAATCTTACATTTACTGTCTCTCCAAAATACAAAAAACATCCAAACAAAACCCCGAGAAAAGTATAAAACATTTCATTGCTTTTTACAGAAGGGTAATTTTCAGCAATGTCCTCTACAACATCGTATCGAAAGTTGTTATCTTGCAAATCATACGGAAATTTTGAACAATCGTTGTCATCGTCAATATCGTAGACTCCATCAGAGAAAACAAGCCTAGAATCCTTCAGCATTTCCTGGAAAACGATGTAGAAGAATTCCCGTCTTACTGCCCCGTAATCTTCACCTATCTCATTGTCAAAGGAAAAGGACAGTGCCTTTGTAGTTATCGCACGTATGTTCTTCATAAGTGCCAGTACTCCAGACTGTAATATGTCTTTCCTATTAATCAAACAATCGATAACTTCACTAAACGGCATTCTTTTCTTAGCCTTAAAAAGTTTCCTTAGTTTTTCCTTTAGTTTACTCCTTCTTATTCGAGGATGTTCCAAAATAACCGTCTTGTTGTCTGTGTCTACATAGTAGCACCTATCAGTCTGCACAACTAGAAATGATGGAAAGTGTGTTAGACGGATTCCAGTAGTATCATCGAATACTGTCTCACATGTGTACTTGTTGAAGATATATGGTCGTCCTAAGAACATACCAGGGCTTTCTATGTCCTCATCCAAATATTTCCAAATATTTGTCGTATGGATAATATGAATAGACCCAGAATACTCACCAATATCAAAATCTATTCTATTTGTGCCTGGCTCTATAACATGGTCTCCTGTATATCCGTTTATACCCTTTGTCACTCGAATGGTAACACGTTCTGGAAGATCAAATACTGCGTTTATAGCTTCATTTGAATAGATTATAAGTTCTTGGTCTTCCAGAGTGACCATTATTTGAAGTTTTCTAAATAAGCCAGCCCAGCCTTTATTTTTAATGTCTACTCTTTGTATGATTATCGTCATTGTAAGGGAAAATATTTGCCATTCATTCACAAAGTTCTAAATACGATTTAATACGCAATTTAAGAGTTTAAACAGAGTTTATTATGAAATCAACAGCAGGAAAATGGTTTTTTAAAAAAGTTTAAATGGTTGTAAATTAGAGTTATCAATGAACTTTAATGACTAATCATTATAGGTCGGAAAGTATGGGATTCACCGGTATTAGTTGATTGTTTGCCGCTAATAAACTGTCTTATGTGATTTGTCAACTTTTAGGATGGTTAATAACTTTATTAACTATTTATATGCAAAAACTTCTGGAAGTTTTATTATTTAAGACTTTTGCGAACCTGGACGCGGCACTGAGCGCCTCGACGAGACCGAGGACAAGTCAGTCCAGAGCAGAGAGCACGTGGACGTAGCTCAAGCCTGCCCGGTACAAACTGACTGAAAAAGTTTAATAACCCTCAGTAACTTTAATTTATTCTAGTTGAGTAACAATGCTACTTCTTTTTCAGTATAATCTTTAAACTTTTCTACATTCAAACTAAAAACACTTATATCATTACCGATGACTGCTAATGTCCTAGCAATGTGAAGCCTAATATAAAAATTCTCATGTGACTTTACAAAAACTACAGCCTTTTTTACAAAACATTTTAGTTCGTTTAAACGAGAACAACAAAACTTAATTTCACCTAAGCGAGTGTTTGTTGACCAGTAATATTTGTTAGAAGAAGAACTTTTTAAAGTTAAAAAATAACCATAAATCTCGTCAACAATACTTCTAAGATGAGTCATCAATGAATTACATAGATCCGTAGTAAAATAAGACACAAACAACCCATAGGCCTTATCCATGTCATGACAAGCAGGCGCACAATAAATATGCATCTCTAACAACGCCTTTATACGCCTTTCATTCAAGTATAGCTTATCAATGGTTGTCCTAGATAACTCATACCGTTTTTTTTCACACCTTTCTTCTAGGCCCATGCCTTTCATCAATTCAATTTTATTTTTTTCCCCTTTTAGAATATCTTCCCAACTGTCACATGCTTCTTCGAGTCCCTTGTAATACTCAGTTTTCACTGCTATTATTAGCCACTTAGTAAATCTAGACAATGCAGATGACCCTAGCATTATCCTACCTTTTTGAATTCCGAAATCCTCCTTTGCTGCTTTGATTCCAGCCGTGTGATTCATAAGCATACACTTTTCTATCATTGGAAGATACGAATAAGTAAACATGGCTCTAGATGTTTTAATGTTCTCATAGAACAAGTTCATTTCCAAGACTCTTAGTTTATTATACAGTCTATTCAGTATATTGGGAACATTATACTTATGTAGCTGCCTAAAGGGGATGCAATTTAATATAGAATTAGCCTTAACATTAAAAGTTATAAATTCAGGAGTAATATTAACCTCGCTATGAATGCTAGGAAACAAGTATTTATGTTTTCCATTGCAAAATGCTAAAATCTGAACAAATAAATATTGGGTTGTCTCATCATCAAGTGGAACACTTCCAAGTATGTTAGATATTGTGCAAATAACTGGATTACTTGGCTTTAGCTCACAAATATTGCCATTTTTTATTAGAGTTCTGTTCATAATAGAACCTTCCTGTTGATTTTGTAATAGAGTATTACCAATATCTAATACTGGGTTATTAACTGCCTTTTCTCCGCTCATATTGCTATCCCTTGTTATCCTATCCAAATAAGGAGCAAATAGATCGATGAGGTATAACTTCTCATTTGTAGTTACTATCCTGAACATCTTCAATATTTTGTTAATTGCTGAATACCTGTCTATATCATTTTGTGCCTGTTCTACTTCCTCAATCATCTTTAATGGTATTGGTTCAAACTTACCTTGTCTAAGAAACTTGCGTAGGTTATTTGCCACTATCCTTCCCAGCTCTGATTCTATTTTATCACACTTTTCTGTTAATTCTTCTAATATCCTTTTATCCTCTTCTTTAATTTCATTATTCCCAGCAATAATCTCAGCGTTACCGTGCTTTTTCATCAAGCTAAATACAACAATGTACTTAAAAGTAGAGACTTTGTTGTCATCCATGCCCCTTAACTTGATTTCAATGTTTCCATGTACATCTTTGGTGTCATTAACAGATGATATCTCTATTTTAGTAATTCTTAAGTCTATATTCATAACTGAAAGTTGATTGAATATTTTATTAGCATATCTTTCGATAATTCCTTTCATATCATCTACATCTTCTCTACCACTTTCGATAATTGCACATATTTCACCTAGTTCTTTCATTCTATCCTTGGGCATTCCAGTAACCTTAGCAACTATTCTCAGCACATTGAGTATCTCTGTTTTTACTTCTGCAAATACACCATTCTCTTCCTTGCAATATCTAATCGTGTTCTCTCCAGACTTCTCTCCCCCCATAAGCTCGCCTTTGCTTAAGGATAAATCCTGAATTACATGCGTCCACCGCTGATGAACATGATAAAGTGTGTCTCCTTCTGGCCTTGTAAGGAACCTTTCAAAAAAATCATTAAGATCATCTGATGGTGTATAACCATTCATTTTCATGTAATCCAGTCTATACTCATTGACAGATGGATCATAAAGTAGACAACAGAAAAGAGTATATATTGTAATGTCACAGCAATCACTAAAAAGCAAATTAGAACTTCTCGTTTCTACTTCATTTTTCCTGTCGTATCCATTAACCTGCATTTTAGACGGAGGTGGTGTATAAACGGAAAATGGAAATCCTGCTCTCAAGACCACTCTATTGGCCGTCTTGAGTGCTTCATAGGCCGGTTCTAACGCTTTTACCTTGTTGCTGGTTGTTGTAAAGAACTTTTTCCATATCTTACTGTTTTTTTTATTATTCGTATAATCTAGAATATCACTGACTGCTTTAAAAAATAGCCAGGCCTCTTCTAAATTCTGAATAAACTCAAACATATAGGACCTAATGAGGAAGCTGGGTGTATCATCTAGTGCAAGGCTATAAAAGTCCAACTTTTCTTTATTATTTCCACCATACGCAATAAAAAACCTTAATAGATCTAAAATTTCTTTAGGTTTATATAATTCCTCTTCATTATCTTTTGTTTTTCTCTTTTTTATTATAGTATAAATTTTTATTTCAAACAGTGGCTCAGTCTTCGCTTCTCTTTTGCAAATAAAAACCGGTATTTTTCTTTCAAACTTCTTATATTGAATCCACGCCTCGTTGATTCTCAATGGTAAATCCACGCCTTCTGCCACTAATAACATTGCAGCAAGCAGTTTAAAACGGTCTTCATTTCCAAGCATCTGAGTTAAAAACCTATATAGAGACTCTTTTTGAGTTGTTTGAATACTTGACCATCCATTCATTGCGTTATACATAATTTTTACAGACTTATAGTACTCAGTAAGATACAAGGAGGTAGGGCTATCACCGTTATCGAATATACTTGGGGTATCCTTAGTATTATTTTGAGTAAACGTAGACTTACTTTCTTCCTTTATTAAGGAATAGTTAGTTTTAAGTCCAGGTGATAATAACCGTTTATTATGTATCTGTCTATTTTCCCTGGACATATAACCATGTAATAGATTGAGCGAACCATTAGGATTAACATAAACTTTATCGCTGTTATTTCTTAATGGACTAGATACGGTTTTATTCAAGTCATCTACGGAGAGTATTCCAAACACAATAGAAATTAATAAGAAGGAAACAGGTACCATCGCAATAGGGGATTATTTTTAAATAAAAATTGTTGATTTTTTTCAAAATCAATTGATAACAGTAGAAACAAAGAAATTTTAAAAGTATAACTGTAAGTGTCATGCTTTAAAACATACACTAAAGAAGGAGCTACAATCTTTGAATAACAGCGTTAGTATGGTCTTCTAGATTAATTTCATTTAATTTGTACATATAAAATTAATATTTGAAAGGTGTCAGGTTTTTGGCTGGTACTTAATAAACCGGACGAGTAACTACAAAGATTGCAAGACTGTAAAGCTAAACACGTATAGATCCATTTCATCAGGCTAGTGATTTCGCGCAATAACCAAGGTAGATCTGGTTTTTTTAGTAAAACTATCAGTTTCACAAATATCTAAAAATCCTTGATATTTAATTTTTAAATTATTTGCAGAGTTTTGAAATGATGACACTCGTATTGTAATTTAAATTTCACAGTACATATTCGCTATACAAAGGCCTTAAGTGCAAGTTTTAAACAATTGTATTGTTAACAATGCAATAGGCTCAAATGAATTGGTTTAATATGACAAGTTATTTGCCTAGGGCCGTGAAAAGGCCAAGCTAGGCTAGAACAACAAGCAGAAGCACGTGAACATAGCTCAGATCTGCACAGTACAAATTGAATAAAAAGTCTAATGGTTTTCAATAAATTAATTTTAATTTTTCAAACTTATACGCAAACAAAATGTATGGAGAACATTAAAGAATGTATTTTTTTCATATTGGCATGGCGCCAAGCATTTTAACAAAATTACAGACAGGTTATCTAAGGTAAAAACGTATGACCATAACGCACGCTTGCTTGATACAAATCAAACCAAAAAAATTTTATGTGCATTAATGAACTTGTTTCCTAATATATTCTTGTCATCTCTTTTCAAGATTACTTGTTTTTTTATTTCATCATTTCTCAGGTTTTAATATCTAAGATATTAAAATTTCAAAATTTTTCTATTCCGAACCCATGGCAACATTGGATAATAAGAGAATCATCTCAATTCTTGCTTTAGTTAACATACTACTGGCATCGTCGCACAATGAAGACAATTTAGACAAGGCTTCCAGTTTAGACGAGTGGGAAGATATTAGTTCTAATGAAATTTCTATTTTTGAGGACATTTCTTTAGAGCATGATTCAGATAAGATTTCTATAGAAAGAACATCTGTTAGTGTCAACAGTCATTTGATTGAAGGATCGAGTAACTCTAAGTCTGCTATTTCTAAGCCTGAAGATGTGGATTTTGTTTTTTGTTCCCATTTTGATGAGTCTATCAAAACTGAGAACCTTAAAGATGACACTGTCGAGTATATTTCTATTATAAATCCTGTTACTGACGAAGATTATGCTATGAATACAACAGCGAAACTTTTTGATGATTTTCAAATAGGTGAAAGAACGGATGAAGAGATTAACTTTACTAGAGAGTTTATTAGTACTTTTTTATCTAAAATGACAGGTGAAAGGGTGACATTTGAAAGGAATTACAAAGAGAAATTAGAAGTATTTAAAGAACAATTACTTATGTGGAATTCAATGGGTGATTATCAGGAAATTGTTGAAATTTTAATGAAGTATAATTTTTATAGACTAGAATTGGCCTTGATAACTAAATTGGCAAAAGAAGACAAACAACGGTTGGGAAATCTCTATAAAGCAGGTGAATTTTTAATAGCTAACATAGACAAAGTTTTCAATCCTAAAATGAGCTTTTTGAAGCAAAAACTTGGTTGCAAGTTTGTAGAATTAACGCCTGAGTATCTCGAGGCAAAAATAACTCCAGATTTTCTAAAATTATTAGACATTGATGATATAATAGCAATTATAGAGTCTATTTTAGAGCCAGAATTAGGACTCCCACGGAAGGACACTAATAATATTATGAGAAGAATCTTTAAATTTATAGACAATAAGCCGGACTTGGTGATTACTTCAGAGAGGGCCTCTAAAATTATAATAGGGATTCTGACCAGTAAAACCCCAGAGTGTTTTGAACAAGTATATTTGACATTTAAAATGTGGGATGTCATTACCCATAAGCAACAGAACAATTTGATAAATGTTATAGGGAGTGGTGTATATGAGATACCCCGCGAAACATTTATTATGCTTTATTTATTCATTTCTAGGCCTACAGATAACATAATCAGTCCAAAGGAACTGAAAGAGTGGTTTATAATGTCTTATATGCATCAGTATCCTAGTGACCTGTTATATGATTCTAAAACACTGGAAAACGTGCTTATTTACCCGGATCAAATGATGATCGAATTAACGGAAATAGCAAATAATTTTGATGGGTCTTTAATCTACTTACCGGAAATACTGAAAAAGCTAAAAGATAACGTTTTGTTTGAAAGTAATATCGTAGAATACTTAACTAATAATTTGAAAGACGCCAAATATGCTACCCACATTATTATGGGACTTATCAAGCATTATAAACTCACCAATCAGGCAGCTCTTAAACTTCAATAAACTTTGTCGTAATTAAGACTCATTTTTATTATAACAACTGTAAACCGGCTGTGACTTTAATTCGCCTGTAAACCTTTTACCCGTGTTATTCTACAATAACGGCTAGCTGCATGCGACAAGGCTACACCAACAATATTAATAAAGCGGTGTTAAACGACAAAAATATTTTCTAATTTAAGCTTTAATATTTTAGCCCCTTCCTTTTAGAATATTGGTTGCAGTGCTTTGCTAACCTTATCTGTTAAGGCAAAGCATAACAACCAATATAAAACAAATTTATTGTGGGTTATTAGCCTTTTCCAATCAATTTGTACCGGGCAGGCTTGAGCTATGTGCTCCTGCTCTGCTCTGGACTGGCTTGTCCTCGGTCTCGTCGAGGCGCTCGGCGCCGCGTCGATATTCAAAAGATATGCTCTCCAACGTCTTCTTGAGCACAATCGTCTGAATCTAAAACTCGGTTATCCCAATGTCAGAACCTCTTAGGATAAAATTACTTAAAACTCTTATTCTAAAAAGTTTCTAAAAAATATTGTTGTCAAAGTCACGTATAGTTTCCCTGCAACACACACTCTAATATAATGAGTATCAGTGCCGCAGTTCAGTCATTTCCAATATATTTCACCAAATTTTAACATTATTTTGCAGTTATTTTCTTGTAAAATTTGTAGGGCCCCCTCGTTTTTACATGGTTGAGTACATTGAAGAAGGAGGCGTTAAAATAGTGAAGGATGAAAGCACATTCTTTAACCCTGCTCAAAAACTAAACAGGGACCTGTCTATAGAAACAATAAAGGCATATTTTGAAAACAAGGAGAAGATAGTAATATTGGATGCCATGTCTGCCACCGGTTTAAGAGGGATCCGTTATTTGCAGGACATTCCAAATTCCCACGTAGTTTTCAATGACATTTCAGCAAGTGCTTTGAAAGCCATTAAGGACAATCTAAAAATGAACGGGATTAGTGAATACACCGAGGTACCACCTTACCCTACCGTAAGGGACTGTAATACAAGGGCATGTGTTTCACTAGCAAACTGTTCACTTCTGATGCACCAGAATAACGGTTATTTTGACGTGGTAGACATAGATCCTTTTGGAAGCTGTGCAAATTTTGTGAATGATGCCTTGAGGGCTGTCAAGCACAACGGCCTGCTTTGCTTTACCTGCACAGACAAGGCTGTGTTATGTTCTAATGAGAAGAAATGCTATATAAGATACAACACACACATCAAGAAGATATATTCTAAGAATGAAACGGCGGTGAGGGTGCTTCTAAGCTATATTTCAAGAGAATGTTCCAAGTACGACTACAGCATTGTTCCGATTCTGACACTCAGTGTAGATTTTTATGTAAGGGTCATAGTAAAGGTATTAAAATCATCGGGAAAAGCAGTACTATCTGATAATAGCAATGCATTTCTTTGTGATTGCTTGAATAACAAGTTACAACCATTTAATTTAGAACTAAATCCTACGTGTAGTGTCTGTGGCGCGTCTATGCGTCTGTATGGGCCATTCTGGAGCAAGCCACTCTATGACAAGAATACCATTTCTAGGATGCTTTCTAGAATCAACCCAGAGGGAAATGACCGTATCTGCAGTATATTAACACTCATGGACCAGGAGATCGATGCCCTTTTTTACTATGAGCTTCCTAGAATCTGCTCAAAGTTAAAAATTAACAGCTGTAAGTTACGAACACTCATGAATGGTCTTGCTAACTCTGGATATTTAGTATCATTTGTATATTATGACAATAATGCAATAAAAACCAATGCGCCCTTGAATATTATAAACGAGGTGATGAGAGATGCTATGCTTGAGGCCCCTATGAAGTATAATTTTGAGTCTAATGAGATAGTCAAACAGCTTTTTGATAAGTCATATTCTAAAGGGTTGATAATGTCTGGGATGAAGCCATTAGGTCTTCCCAAGAGTATATAGACCACTGATGTGAGGAATATTTAAGTTAATATAGACTGATGGTCAAGGAAACAGGGTAAAAAGAATATTTTTATGGTGTTTCTTAGATGACCAATACATCTAATGCGTTGTTTTAAAACAAATGTTGAAGGTCAAAGGTTATTTGACTTTTCATAAAATTAAATATTCATTTGTGGTTAACACTATTTTTGATTCTAACAGTAAGGCTAGATCGTCTGTAGCTTATTTTAGGGTAATTCTAAGCAGTTAAGTAATCTATGCCTGTGTTATACATAATAGGTAGAGAACAGGCATTATACCCTGTGTGATGACATAGGACGAAGTGGTGACAAAGTATCACAGGCGGCACTTTAAGGATATCGGGACAACTGACTTTGTTTGTGCATGTGCTTAGATGACCTGTAGTTATATAGAATATACCAGAGAACATATCCTTTGAATATTGACTCGGTACCGAGCACCTCGACGAGACTGAGGACAAGCCTGTCTAGAGCAGGTGTACGTAGCTTAAGTCAAGCCGGCACAGGAAAGGTCTAATAACTCTTAATAAATTCATATTATACATAATATTAATTCAAAATTATTACATAACTTCTTGTTTAAGGTTGGTGTGGTGTTTCTATGAGGCATGTTTATCTCTTTAATAGCCTAGTTTATGGGTGTTATCTTAAAAATCCTCCAAAATGCCTACTATTTTGTTTCCTTAAATCTTAAGGATAAAAAGTTGCCTCTATAAGAAGCCCCTATATTTATTTATTAATTTTCCTTTATAGATTAAAACTTGCCTTTGAAAATCTTTACAGGTTGCGACTGCAAGACAACAAATATGTTACTTGCGTCAAGTTAGCTTCCTGTTCAGGCCTGTGCTATAAAACCTGTTAATAAATAGCCTAATTATGGTTATAAAACTTGATATAAATAAATTATTCATGTTTAGGTTACATCACATAGTATCAAATACAAAAGTTAGTAGTTTAGCTTCTACCTTCTGTAACTCAGTATCTGTTGAATCCTACATCTATATGTTGTAAATACATAGTCTCCTTTCTTAATATAAGTTGTTAGACCCTTATAATGCCCATCTTATAAATGACCAACAACGTAGAACACATCAATAAACATAAATTAGAATCCTATGTCTATTTCAACAAATCCGTAGATGTTTTCTGATATGTTTGTATAATAACATTCTATAAAACCCCCATATGCTACCAACAATCATACTTATTGACAAGTTCTTTGGAATTCTACCACTCTTCTTAATTATCTACCACTTCTTTGCTCTGGCACATGATTGGACCCATTCCGTGGTTCTACTTAACATAATTGTGACTTACATTCAAAGTGCTGTTTAAAAGAAATCGACGTATAAAAACGTATGAATTCACACCATTCTTCTTTTCATCCTACTTCTCCCGTACAAAATCAGGTTACGGGTTTCCAAGCAGCCATGCAATGTTCTACTTTCAATATTTTCTAAATCTTCCTTCGGTAACGACTTTCCTACTTTTCCTATGTGGTTCTTCTCTCCGTATATTCTGTGAACATCATTATAGAAGTGAAGTATTCTTTGGCTGTGTTATTGTCATCATCTCTAAGGTATGTATTAGATTAGGATATTTTATATGGGAGAATATAAAGAAATACAGTTAAATCTAATTCTATTTGTTCATTGTATGCACTGCCAAGGCATATATTCAAACAATAAGGCTTAAGAAAACACCAAAGAGTATTTTCTCTGAACATCAACGTGGACCTGCCTATGGTGGGAATGCGGAGGCAATTACCGTGAGACTGTAGAAAAACTAAGAGAATCTCTAGAAGCACTTTCCAAAAACAATAAAAAAACACACAAAGCAACCTTAAGTAAACATATATGTTTTCCTATTATACAATACTGTCGTAGGCTTCTAGTCTTCTCTCCTTTCATTCTGTAAATCTTTCATATTACTCTCATCTTAAAAATAAGACACAACAGCTTAATAAATCTACATTGAAATCAGACAAATACAAAATAAACATGAATAGACTAATTAAAAATTAAATAAAACCCTCTACTTCTTTTAAAAATAGAGTTAGTCTAGAATGAGCCTATATTGTGGACCCTTACAAATAGCTGCTCTAATTATGCTACTTAGATTTTTCTATACCCGGAAAGCCCGAGCTGAATCCACGTGTTCTTGCTCTGAACTGGCTTGTCCTCGGTCTCGTCGATATTCAAAGGATATGCTCTCCAACGTCTTCTTGAGCACAATCGTCTAGATGTAGGACTCGGTTATCCCGATATCCTTCAAGATTAACAACCAATATATGACAATAAACTAAAAGCATTACCATGCATGCGTTCACATTCTATTCAAGAGATAGTAACTAATGAGAATTGCGAAATTAGTGTGAGTACCCACAGGAATGCAAATACAGGCAAATCGCCCAGATATATTTGTATTAGATAAGAAGAAATAACATTAATAGAAGTGGGAATCACAAGTCCGGATTGATTAGTAACGGTGAAAACAGAGAAGATGCACAAGTACGATTGTAAATAAGCTTGGGCAAGAATACAGGTGCAGAATGCGGATCATACCATATGTGATGACATGGGATGGAGCGGTAACAAAGTACCACAGGCGACACTTGAAGGGCATTTGGATAATCGAGTCCGTCGAGTCCTACATCCAGACGATCGTGCTCAAGAAGACGCTGGAGAGCATATTATTCGAATACCGACGCGGCGCCGAGCGCCTCGACGAGACTGAGGACAAGCCAGTCTAGAGCAGAGAGCAGGAGCACGTAGCTCATGGTACAAACTGATTGAAAAATCTAATAATATCCCTCAATAAATTCATTTTATAACATCAATTCATATTCACCAATAACTATTAACCCCATGGAAAACAAGCAGAAGATTTTAAAACTCGGAGAAATTGACATTGTTGAATATTTGAATAAGACTCATCCAGTTTCTGACTCGTTTTTGGTGGAATCCGAGAGGGAAGAACTTAAAAAGTGTCAAGAAGAACTCAACAGCTACTTACATCTTGCTTTTATAGAAAATTGTGTTCCTCTTCTAGAGATATTAAACACATATAAGAGCTGCTATTCATTGCTCGAGAGCATAGAACCACCCAACCTGTTTCAGAGGGTGTCTGAGCCTAACCTGAATGATGCAGAATCAAAAGAGTTTGAGAAGGCCTGTCAGAGCTTTGTGGATGACATGAGCCCATTTTTTGTAGGAAGCAGGTACCTTGTCAGAGCAGAGGCATTTGGCAAATACTACTGTGTTTTAACGAATGACTTGCTTTTCATGGGCATAAAGACTGGGGATGATAAATATTTGTTAAAGAATTCCCTTTCTAGGGCTATTTTGGTGGTGTCAAAAGAGGAAGAAAGACTAGTTATTAAAACCAACACAGGAATAAGCTATGAGCTCACGGGGAATAAGGATGTGGTAGGGGATTTCTATGATCTTCTGTGTGAGAATACAAGGGAAACATTTGATTCCAAAGGGTGTCAAGAGATAGATAGTTTTCTTGTTGATTATTACATAGAAACTTGTCAGCATGAAACGTTGGAGGCCTATATTTCTGAGCATAATGCCTCTGGAGAAATTGTCCTCGGCACGGCCAGACGCTTACAAATAGCGACGATTGATGATCTGTGCTGTGCAATGAGAATATTCGGGGACTCTTCGAGTATTTTTAAAGAGTTTATGCTAGAAAGGTTTTTGATAGGTTTGCATAAAGTAAACAAGATACAGCGGACAGAAGGGTTTATCAAGGCTACATTTGATTATTTGGAGGGGTTCTTTGAAGAAATGGATTCTGTGAGCGTTAAGTCTGGAGTTAAGAAGCATAGTCAACTTTTATGTATGGAGCTATTAATATTAAGGACGTTTGATTTTATAGAAAAGCGAGTATTTAACAAGTTCTGTGAGATATCTCCAAATACAGCTATTTTAGAGCAGATAAAATCTAGGCTTAATTTTCAGGGATTAGATTTTACGTATTTAATGCGAGCTCTTCTTGGGCGAAGAGATGCGTTTGAGACGGGCTGTGTGGAGAGTGCTAAGAAGGAAATAATTCGTGGCTTAGAAGGGTTGTGAATAAGTATTAAGTGTTATATACCATAAACATGGGTAATTTATTCATAACATCAAGTATTATCTACTATAAGCATGGGTATTTAATTAACAAATAATATATGGCGCCAGAGCACGTGGACGTAGCTCACGCCTGCCCGATATAAAAAATCCAATAATCCCCAACTAAACTAATTTATAAATAAACCTATAATTGACATCTTCACAATAGTTTAATAATGAATGTATTGCTCATTAACAATATCGATAAGCTTAGATACACTCAAAGCCATAAAGTTGTTTGCATTGAAATAAAATGTTCTGTCCTCTTGCAACCGTAACAACTCATCAAACCTAATGTCTTTGAATGTGTCCCACACCTTCCCACCATGCCAGACGGCTATAGAAAACACAAGCGGTTCCTCCATGCTTATGACAAAGTGAACATTGGCGACATCCAAATCCTCAAATGCCCGTGGCTCAAGCACAGACATGCTGTACTTGTAGCTGCCATAGGCAGAATGAGGAACACACTGTCTATTGAATATTTTACCACTCTTGTTGGTTACCATGCTGGCGAACAAGGCCGAGGAATATGCATAAAGGGAATCGAGCTGTTGTCTCAAAAGAACACCCTTTTTAAAGAGAGCGTCAAGAGTGTCACAGTTAAGTGAATATTCAGAAGTACCAGATCCCAGCCTTATAAAATCATAGGCGATCATTTCTAAGACGGACTGATAGCCATTTTCAGATGAAATGATTCTTTTGGCAGCTAAAAATTCCAAATCATCCAACACAGACTTTTTAAGTTCAATTAAACTATCTACGTAATAGTTCAACACCGAAAACCTTTCAATTTCACTTTCCGGCGTAACATTCAAAATGTAATAAAGACTATTTTCATTAGAAATCGTTATGAGAAGAATTATTCTACTTTTAAGATTATTAAGAACTGATGAAATGGCAAAGTCTGTGTCATTATCCAAATCGATAAACTGCGTATCAAGCTTAAGAACAAATTTCTCTTCAAAGTAGCTAATTTTTGGAACATGCGTACACTTGTGTTTTTTACCTACAATTTCCTTGCCTTCATCTTTGATGTCTCCGACGGCTCCCAATGTTATAACGTTGCTACCTGAAAAGGAGCTACCTTCAACGTCCATGTATTTATTTTCGGAATCATGTAGATGATCGCAAGTACTCTCTCCTCCTACCACCTCGGAATTTACCAGCACATCAACCCTATCATAACACTCCTCCGTATTACACCTAACACTCGCCTTCAAGACATTGACCGGCTGCTGTTTCAAAAGAGTCATCTTAGTTACCATCGACGACATGACATTGTTCATTACGTTGGTATTCTCCTTCAGCACTATTATTATGTTGTTGACCTCTTCAAGAGACACTTCAATCTCAACACATTCCTCTCCCTCCTCCTTCAGCATCAGCTCATTGACCGTCCCTTCAAGCTCATTGTTCCTGATGAACTCTGCATAAAATCCTGCATAAGCATCAGACTCTAGCCAGTCCTTTAAAGGAGAATAATCTGCCAAATCGAAGTTACTGGTTCTTTCGACCTTGCAGTTGTAGTAGGTGAGTCTTTCTTGTTCAAAGAAGTAGGTTTGGCCATCAAACAGCTTCTTATTATAGAAAATGTATTTTACAATTTCAGAAATGATGAAGTTATCAGAAAGCATTATTGCTGGTTCTAAGAAATCCTCAAAAAAGGTTTTATGAGTGACAAACATTCCGACATAGACAGGCAAAGATACTTTTCTAAAATAGTCGACTCTGTCATTTACAAACCTTATTATATTATCGACCCTCTTAACAATTTCTATTCTAACTTTCTTATCTTTTATTGCTTCATCAAGTAAAGATTTTCTACTTAGAAGATTTTTCTCTGTCTTGTCTCCATACAACTCATTGGAAATGTCAAGAGGATTCAGGTTGAACTGGTTGTTGGCGTGTCCAGCCTTATCTCCCTCCCCATTGCTGAATATCCTCATGGTCTGTGCAAATACTCTACTGCTTCTGAAATGGCTTCCTGCTATTCTTCTGGCATCATCCCCGTTCTTCTCCCGTACATGCTCAATAAACTTGGAAAAATGGTAGTCCCCAATACGGTTGTCGGGATAGAACACCCTCAACGGTAGCTCATAGCCATCCTCAAGCATTTTATAGAGTAAATCGTAGTCATGGAGCAAATTATAGACTACCCTCTTGAATAATCTGTAATCATTGGCCAACGGAACCTCATTGAATTCAATCTGGCGCAGTCTGCACTGATTTTCAAGAAGAAGCCGTGCCGATCGAAGTATTCCATCCTTTTCCTCTTGCATTGAAAAATTCTCCTTAAATTTTGAAAAGATCTGCTTGTTCACCTCCAACAACTTCTGTTCCTCTGCATTTACCTTTGAGTCAAATTTTAAAAATTTTCTGAGAAGGGGGATTGTGATTTTTTCCTGATTGCACAAATTTTTAAAGGAGACGTTCCAAAGATACGTCTTAGAAAATGACTTGATAATTTTTGATTCTTCAGAAAGGTCAGCGATGAATTGTCCAGGAATCTCTGAAGAAATTACGGCCGAAACAGAAGAATTCGACTGGTCATCCTTAATCTCCATCACCTTCTCCTCAATATCGTCATAGCAATGCTCCTCAATGTTTAATATGTCTTCTCCGACCAGCTTCTTATCAGCATCCGTAAATACACTCTTGCTCCTCTTTATTCCATTAGACATCCCCTTTAAATTCATATAATGGGCCAGTCCATGGATGCAGTAAATTACCTTAGGAATGTTCTTAGACTCATACAAATCTATAACCTCAAAATAGAAATGCTTAGAAAGCCCTATCTTCTTCAGCCAGGAAAGAAACAGGTTGATATTGTCGGTATGGAGGTATTCCTTCGTATCCGCCAAGTATATACGCTCTTTAATTTTCGGGTCGAAGCTCTTGGAAATCTCTGCTAGCCATTCTCCCTTAGGCATCTCCGTAATAAATGTCGATAAGTCAATCTCCTTATTGATATGCTGTTCTATCCAATCCTTGGCTTCATCAAGCTTCCTGAGGTAGTCTAGCACCACTGTATTCCTCCTTTTCTCATCCATCTCCTCCGCTGTCGTTGAAACTACTCCTAGGTTTGCCCTTGTTATCACATTGTTTCTATCTACTTCCCTGTTTTCCATGGGGGCCAAACAAGAGGAAATAGAAAAATTTGAAAAATAAATAAAACAGGTTGGTTGTTTATAAATAATTTATATGTATGAATAATTCCTTAAAGGATATCTGGATAACCGATATGTATGAACAATTCCTCAAAGGACATCTGGATAACCGATTTTATTAGGCCTACATCCAAACAACCGATGACTATATAGAAGACGCTGGAGCGCATATCCTTCGAATACCGACGCTGTGTCGAGCGCCTCGACAAGACCAAGGACAAGCCAGTCTAGAGCAGGAATGCGTGGACGTAGCTCAAGCCTGCCCGGTATAAAAATTTTAAAATAAATTTATTTTTAAACGTTTTTTAAGCTGTATTGTGTAGATGTAGATAAGTTTAAAGTGTCAAGTAGCATTCACACAGTTAAACACACGTATATTCCTTCTCAGGCCAATCACCTGTATGTCTAATCTTTATAAGCTCACAACGAAATGTGTGACTAAGGTCATCCAGAACGAAGTGATGCAAAGGGGACTGCTTGCCGA
>JALPMT010000892.1:507-13412 GCA_024243955.1 Pancytospora epiphaga
TATATCCATTGATTAATAATTATATGAAAGATACTCGAAGGACATTGGAATAACCGAGTTTTAGATTTAGACGATCGTGCTCAAGAAGACGCTGGAGAGCATATCCTTCGAATATCGACGCGGCGTTGAGCGCTTCGACGAGACCGAGGACAAGCCAGTCCAGAGCAGGAGCACGTAGCTCAAGCCTGCCCGATATAGAAAAGGTCTAATAAAATTTAAAATTATTTTTTTTATATGAAAGACATTCTAAGGCATCTTCTTTAAATGCCTACGTGGACCTGCCCAATGTGAAGACATTGAGACGATTGCTGTTGTGAAGACATTGAGACGATTGCTGTTGTGAAGACATTGAGACGATTGCTGTAAAACTAAAGAAGGGCCGGGGAAACTTCTTCCAAAGCTAATAATAAGTATATACCACAACAATAACGTCAATAAATTTGTTTTAGCTTATATACACCTGTTATCGCCTTGAAGAATACTGTTTCTATTTACTCAATTTAACGTATGCTTCTGGTTTCAGTAGAATAACTGAAACACAATGAGAATATATTGAAATGTAAAGATGAATAAAAAGTAAATGATTCAAAACTTGACAGAGCCATACATTATCCTTAGAAATGAAATTGTAAAAAAACAAAATGAATACAAAAAACAAATACTTCAAATGCTCCAGATACGTGGGAATACGGTGTGCTGTCTACTCTGTAGTAGAGCTCTTGCGCAGAACACGTATTTGCGTAGCAACTTGTTTTTTATACGTTCACCGCCAGGTGATAATAATGGGAATACCCGCACCTTCAAACTGTTTGAATGTTGCATAAACAAGTCTGAAATAATAAAAATAATTGCCAAAGGCAATTCTGAAGAAAATGGAGCTGAACCTTCCCAAAGTTCAACGGAAGGAAATATATGCAATAGTTGTTTCACAAATCTGCATAGATATCCACGACCAGTATTTTCAATGGACAATACAGAGGAGCATGAAGAATTACCACTCCGTGAAGCATTGGAGTACTATGGGGAACAAGAGAGTTTACAGAGAATATTTGAAAATATTTCAAGGCGTAGAATGACAAGTATGGCACGTGAACTTGATAAAAGACATGTGAGATATAAAATAGACATAATCATAGAGGAAATGAAAGCTAATTATGAAAACTATACTAAAGCCATAGAGATGCAACAGGAGACGGATGCTGAGTGCTTCAGAATTATTTACAACGAATTGCATGAGGAAAAAAACAGACTAATGAAAAAGATCGATAAGAGTCCCTGAATAATATAGTTGGATATTTTTATAATCCGGGGTGTTTATTTAAAAGGGTTTATAACACAGGCAAGCTAATATCAATCGATCAAAAGTAACTATATCTTTGTTAGGTTCTAAGTAGATTTATTGAATTGCTGTTCATTGTCAGTTGTTTCTAAAGTGAATTTTATAAAGCTTTACAATTTAATTAAAAAAATAGAAACAAAGCCTTATGACCACGACAAACCTATTTTAAAATAAACCTGCCTAATAAATAAATTTATTTTATTTGATGCTAGACGATTTGTTCTGTAAGACTGAATGCTAAAAAGGACCCCCAAGGCAATAAAATAAATATAAACCAAAATTTTAATAAATTTATTTTATTTATAGTTAATTAGAACAAACTAGATTATTTAAATCCTCACCTCAAGTGTTGTTATCCTCTGACAGATTCATTCCGTCTAAGTTCTAGCTCGCTCTGATAAAACCGTTTAACATCAAAACCCTCTTTGAGTATACTTATTTAAAACTTTTATTCTAAAAATTCCTGTTGCAAGGGTTGTTCCAACATCTCTGCAACAACTGTATGAGTCATCTCTGTTAATTATACTTAGATGCTGTTATGACACCCAGATCAACTAAACAGTTAAGATCCATGGATTTACTTGACAGCCTTTAATCCATTAGAAATAAGAAGACTGATGGTCTTCACAACATCCTCATCCTTAGAACGCACCCGAATTTCAGCAGCAATACCCTCGCCTGAACTAAAGCATATGTTAAGCAGAACAGGTGAGTGTTGAGTAGTAACGCAGGATATGTTAGCCACCAAAAACCTAGAAGTACAATACCTGTCGCAGAAGACTCCTCCAGTCATTGCAATTATATGTTCAAGAAGCACATCAGGATTGGTCTTGTTCAATGATAAAGAATAAATATTCTCCCATTCGAGATCCTGCCAAATCCGCTTGAAATCAAGACTGGCTCCAGAAAGAAACTGACCAATGTCAATAGAAATATCACTGAGATTCTGCACAAAGGTGGTAGAATACTCCTGTTGCTTGGGAAACTTGAAAATAGAAGTAATAGAAATAAAACAAGAAGAACTCTCCTCAATGGAAAAAGAAATCTTCGCAGTATTGGCAGAACTGGGCTGTAAAGACATGGCCCCAGGCTTAATGACTTGTTTTAGATATTTAGAAGATAGAAACTCAAAATTAATGTCCTGCAGATAATATTCCGTCTGGTTTATAATAAGCAAATCAAGCACTAACTCGTACCGATTATACACCATATTAGCCTCCACATAGAGCGGATCCCCAAGACCACTCAACTGAACAGTTCTGGTGCAAGTGTCCAATGGATCAGACCATTTAAATTTAGGCACCTGCCAAGGCTCTGGAAGAAGCAAAAACTTCAATGGGGACAGTGTCTCAACCTTAGAAAAAGTCTGAGCCGTCTGAGAAGCACCCCCATTGTTAAAGGCCTTGCTACCGTCAAGAATAGACCTGGCACACAGGGAGACGGTTGCCCTGGAGGATATATCGATTGTCCCGTGCTTATTTCCGTACTGAAGAAAATTCACAATAGTGGCGACCGTCTTAGCCTTGCAATCCCACTCATTATTATACATGTTCACCAATGCTAAGCATATATGCGTGCCTATAAAAACTTCACATTCTTTAAGATACTTTGTCGGCTTATTAAAATTATCAAGAAGAATATCAAGAAGAGCATTAAACTGAGTCTTGTTGATAGACCGACCGATAATATCAAAAATAAATCGTAGTATCTTTCCATGCCACAACTGGCTAAATATCTCCATAAGCCGGCCTACAATATGCTCGTTGTCCCTTGCGTGCCCTGTGCTATTTCCTGAAACAGGATCGTAATCTCCATGAGTAGCATTGCTATCGACAATTGCATAAAGAAGACAAAGACTTGCATAAACCAGCTCGGTATCAAGAGAACTCATGTTATCCAAGCATGATTGAATCATTTCTGGAATATACAGACAGTGACTGGATACAAACCTTGCCATATTATTGAGGAGTAGTATTTTAAAGGCACGCTTCTTTTCAGAAGTTGGTTCTAATCCAATGTAAAGATTCCGAAGAATCTCAGCCACCTTAAAAAATTCATGCGTTTCTGCATTGGAAAATGCCTGGTCAATGAGACATTGGGAATACTCAGGCTCGTAAATATCCAGAAGAGACAGAAGATCTACGGCATGACCATCAACATACTTGATTGTAGGAATAAAATCCATGCGAAAACTCGGATCAGAATCGAGTATCCGAAGAACGTTCTCTACACACATTCTCCTAATCTCCTGTGTCGTTACTGCCTCCTTTCCCGCTGCCTCTCTTTCAAGGTTTACTGGGCCTAGCATCTCTTCATTTATGCAGCTCTGCAAAATCCTGCTTGAGGCTTTAAAAACCGTTCCTGGGTATTTTGAACGAGCGCAGACAAGAAGAAACTGAAGATCGCTTGAAAAATCAACCAAAAAGTCAAGAACATCCTCTGAGTAGTCCATATTGAGGTACGGTTCAATAGGAACACCAAGATGGTGCATACTGTGGAAAAGAACCTTGAGTACCTCTGGAGATGCCTCCTGTTTGGCCAGCATCGTAAGCTCCTCTTCAATATCTATATCGAACCTCTCAGATATCACCGATAGGCATGAAAGCGCTGTCATTCTTACATAGGAATTCTTATTATAGAGGTTAGAACGAATACCTTTCAATAGAAGAGTAACATAGTCTACAGATTTTAACGTTGAGATGAAATTGAGCACAAGTCCTCTTACATACTCGTTCGGAGATTCAAGGTCCTTGGATATTTGATTGAGGCATATGACCAGGCTGCTATCATCGCCCAGAGTCTCTAAATAATAATAAAGCAGTCTTTTTAAAGAATTGTCATTCTTTGGAACTACAGATCGTATGACACAGTGTAGAAACTCCTTGGCAGTTCCTCCATTCGCCTGTATGGAAATCATATGCTTCAATGCTGCTTCTGGATTTTTGTCAATGAATTTCTGGTCAATGTTTAATTTTTCATGATCTATCAAAAGTGTTTGTCCCATGGAAGGGCACAACAAAAAAAATATAAGAAGATTTATTTGTCAGTAAAGGGAAAATATGTTTTGAATTAAAACAGTTTATACTTTGAACCACGCACGAATATATTTGTAACCTTACAGAAATAGCAATAAGAGTTGATAGGAATTGGCTTGGTAGCTTTTTTATTTAAAAAAAAATAAATTTATTGAGGGTTATCAGTCTTTTTTATTCAGTTTTTATTGGGCAGGCTTGAGCTAGGCCCACGTGTTTCCGCTCTCTGCTTTGGACTGGCTTGTCTTCGGTCTTTTCAAGGCGTTCAGCAATAAAATTCCATAGAAGTGATTAGTTTTTATAGAAAAACAATATAAAACAGACCAGATTAAAAGTAAAATTTTGATTTATTATATTTATTTAAATTGTCAATTTAATGTGAAAATACAGCAAGTTTATTTAGACCTTTTCATTAGATTTTTATTAAGTAAGTGCAAGCTACATCTGCATGTTATTGCTCTTTAACGTCTCCTATATAACTATAGACTGTCTAGATTTAAACCTAAATAAAATTGGCTATTTTAATGTCTTTTAAGTTTCTTTTGTAGTATTTTGTTACTCTTCTATTTTATATTATTACATAAAGCATAATACGCGTTCTACATTTGTACTTTTTATGTGAAAGTATAGCAAGTTTTCTATTTTAACTCTTTGATAATATATTAAGCGAAATGGAATACTATCAAAAAACGTAACTATACGCAGCATTTTAATAAGCCTATTATTAAAATAGCTTCTAATAGAAAAAGCAATAATGTGATAAAAGGTTATTAATAGGCACTTACAAAGTAAAGTGCAATATCTTTATTTGCAGAATTGTACTATGCTTGTTGAATAGACAGAGAAAAGATTGAATTTATTAAAAGTCAGTTTATGTGTTTTTTAGCGTCTTAAAAATGAGTTTCTAGGTTTTTAGGCCATTGTCAGTATTTAATTTTATAATAATTGATTTTTTACTTTAATCATACCTGTATTGGTATTTAAAAGCGGTGTTTTTAAGCACTCTCTATATGCCACTGGTTTTTTAAATGTACACCTCTACAAAGTCAGCCAAGTTGATCTCTATAGAGTATTGTTTATGATAGTTTATTACTACACTATTCTAGATTGACTTATGTTATCACATATAGAATCGTTTTATCTTTTAATTCGTTTCAAATTTGGGTTTATTTAAAAGTAAAAAAAAACAGAATTACAAATATTATAAACCTTCTCAAAGCCAAAACAAACTATTTATTGTAAAAAACAGATTGTCCGGCAAATATACAAACTTATACTTTGTAATAATAAAGCACGCCACATAGCAATATAGGAACAATAAGAGCCAAAGTCACAATAACATAAAGCTGTTTTTTGCCAAAACCTCCCTTCCTTGTGCTGGATATTTTAACGCTCTCATTGCTACTATTAACTGAGCTTCCCCTTGTTGATGAAAAGTCTCCTTGACTACTACTTGAGCTTGTTTTTCTGCTACTGGCGCTATCACTAATGTTACCCTTCCCAATATTATTTTCCGTAGGTTTATAATCTTTATTCTGCTCCTCTTTATCACTACTAGTCTCTATCGAAGCTACACTATCTTCACCGTCTGTTATACAATCCGAAACATAAGATTTTTCTAAGATGTCTGTGTCAGAATTCTTTTTCTGCGTTGCTTTTTCCTGTGACTCAAAGAACCCCTCCAAGTCAACCTCAGATTCATTATTCTTATTCTTATTTAAACTTTTTGTTGATGAGTCCGTTTGCATTTTTATTTTCTCTAAACGTATGAAGCCATAAGCTAATTTATCCCTGGGCGCACGCAGCTCGATCATGGGAAGCACGGTATTTGTAAATGTATAGCTACTATTTCCATCTTCACCCGGTTTTGAAAAAATTTGATGTAAAAAATGCTCAGAAGCATTATTCTTAGTAGTGTCCCTGTTATCGATCTTTTTAAAAACCGTAAAAAGGTAATTTTCGTAAGTCACACAGAGCAGTTGGTTAGGAGTATCTATAAAATAGTACCCTCGTTTCATACCTATTCCACAGTCAAAAGGGGCTTTTCCTATGTTGCCCTTCTCTAGCCATTGCTGAATTTCAACGCTTGCTTCAGCACAAATCAAGCATTTTTCACAAATATTCATATTTTTTAAATCTGAGGTAGTCATCGAACGAGGCAGTTGTAACTTAGCATTCACAGTGGTCTTGATACCTTTATCATTTTGACATACTCCAACAATTGACTTTACCAACCCATCACGGTCATAGAAGTCACAACAGCTTTTTGAGTTCTCATCTCTTCTTGAAGACTGAGTATTTTCAATAGTAAAGTATGTTGAAATGATAGTTTCCTTAGGCTTTTTTGCATTTGCAATGGAGCACAGAAATAAGATGTAGCATATGAACATTTTGGGGTTTTAAAAAACTTTGTTTTTAAATATGAAAATTTTTTAATTTTAATTTAATATACTAAAATTAGTATTAAGCAAATAAATAAATTTTAAATTAGAAAAGTTTTTAATTGGTAAAATCTCTTGAGAAATGTTATATTCCAGCATTGTGTGAAGATAAAAAAGGATATTAAATAAATTTATTAAATATTTAATTTTTATCACAAGTTGATAGGGACAAAATAAAAAAATTTATATGATTCCTTTGCATGCAGTCAACCAGCATAGAAAACACTAGGATACAAAAACATATAGACGCAATATATACATGCTTAGTGAAAACTGAATAAAAACAAAGCTACTATAATGAGTTTGTTTTGTTTAACTCTTATTAAAACAGAATTTCATTTTTTTCTAAGAAAAGCAAAAATAATCAAATTTATCAAAACAGGTGCTTTTAACTTGTGTGTGTTATAAGTTATATAGTCTTTTTTACAACACCTTCTATACAGATTGCTTAGGAGTAAATAAAGCCAGTTATTACAATGGCCTTTAAAAGTCTTTGTGGTATTTTGTTATCAGGACGTTCCATATTATTACATGATAAATAATGATACATAATTCTAAACCAGGCGCATTTACAATATTACTTGAACATTTTTTATTTTCACTTAGCTGATCTTAGCACATTACTTCTATTTCTATTAATATTACTTCGTTCTATTTAATGATTGACTATTATTTGTATCCCTGTGAGTATTTTTATTGATTCAGAATTCTTGTTAAAAATTATCGGTAACCCAACATAGTAATTAATCAAATTTATGACATGCTGATTAATTGATTTTATAATGTTACTACCATTCAGACTGTATTGATTTGTATATACAATACAGACCATAGCTTAATATAACTTTCCCGGCACTAATAAAAACATTTTAATTAAAAATGAAATAAAAAATTTAATTTCAGATTTTAATATTGCCTGTATAAGATATTATAATTGACTAGAAGCTAAATACTATCAACAAGTACTTATGATTAGTTAATTAAGACTACACTAATTCTAGTAAATTCATTAAGGGTTATCGAATCTTTTATTTGGCATGTATCATGAGCTACGCACATATGTTCCTGCTTACTAGCGTCATCTATATTGTTATTGGTTGTCTAAATGTGAACTTGAATAAAGCCAATTATTCTAATACTCTTTAAGTGTTTCTTATGATGCTTTATTGTCATTTTGTCCCATGTCAGCACATAGGTCATAATGCATACCCACTTTTGCTCAAGTGTATTCGCAAAGACTCTGTACTTGTGTGCCTTCTAAGACTTAAACATACGATATATTTTAGAATTTAATTTTAACTTAATGACAACAGAAGTTTTCAAAAATACACTTAAATATATTTAAAAATTAAATACCTACTTTACAGCAACCGTTATATTGTTTCATATATAATATCTGCTACATAAAATGGCGTTAGAATGACAGAGTTCTTTTAGTCTTACGTTTATATAATTATGCTCAAGAAAATAGTAAAAGGCGAATAAACATAGGTTACGTAAGCCAAATACAAACATAACAAAAAATCTAATAATCCAAACACGTTTGTTTCGAATCTGCTACTTTTAAAATGTGCTTTTATAGCTTCTTCTAAAATAATCCAAAAATATTAAATTGCACTGTCAGGCCAAAAATTTTAACACGATGAATGCCGATTTAGTAAAATACAAGCGATTCACATACAGAGGCTGTCCAGGAATGTGTTGCTTTAACGTGGCAGAGTTGTTTATCTATATGATTACAGAAACCCATATTACACAGATAACCAAGCATAGTGCAGTGTCATGCAGCAAGCAAATCACTTTCAAGCCAATCAGTACCATAATACACGACAACCTTATATACATGATATCCCCTAAAGGACTTGCGTATTTCGATGGTAATCTATATGAGATATGCCATTCTGAGCCCCTAAGCATATCTTTTGTTTCTGGTCCATTTGTATATACAGTGGCGGAGAACAGAATATCGGTTTTTTCTACAGAAGAAAAGAAGATTTACTTGGTTTTGTCTATTAACGGCGTAAAAGGTTGTTGCACAGCGGCACATTCCACGGGGAGCAGCGCATACCTTGGATATGAAACGGGAAAAGTATATTTAATAGAAAATTTAAATAACATTAGTATTAACAGAGAATCAAACATTCTTGAAACACATCAAATAGGCGATTTAGAAGAGCCGATACTTTCTATTGCCACTTTTGACATTTATATATATACTTCAACTATATCTGGGAAAATAGCAAGGATTTGCAAGGATGAGAAGACATTTATTCACACAGAAGTTGGTTTCGCTATGAAAAAAATTTTATTCTATGAGAACCTGCTTGTAGGCTTTGAAAACTCTACGATAGTTTTGTATGATCTAGATCTTAAGCTCTTACATTCTTTTGTAGAATATTTTGCAATTACTGACATGTTTGTGCTAAATGATTCGTTATACTTGGGATATAGCATTGGCCTAGTAACTGAATATGATATTGCAAAGATTAAGAAAAGTATTACAGGTGGGGATATACCGGAATCTTTAGGCTGTTAATAGCTTCCTTTATAATAAATTTACTTTAGTTTGTATCCCTTTTATCGCCTCCGGAGGAGGCTTCGGGGATTCTCCTGGTCTTTTTTAGTCTTACGGTAATCGCCTCGGTATCTCTACCCGGGTAGGTTCACGTAGGTATTAAAAAGAGATACTTTCGAGCCTCTATAGCTTCCTTCAAAGACTATGTTAAAATATTACACGTGCCTTACCTTAAAAAACAGTTTTTAATAAATTTACTGCATCTATCACTAATTTTTAACGAATCATAATGAACCTATAGCTTAAAACGACTTATAAAAGCACCAACCTTCTCATAAACGTCTATACTGGTGGTTATGCCAGACACAAGCAGGGCAATAAGAGGTATAAGAATATTCACCGGATTCTCTACCTTCCGTCTCAACCGGAATAAAGCCAAAAATGTGAGGCAATAAAAAAGTGACATTAGAATAGAAGTATTGTTCAAAATGGAATACGCAGTTTCGACCAAACAGATGACATAGACAACTAAGCCGTATAAAATATAGACAAGATAACTTGCAATTGGATCCTTCGTAAGGTGACTAGCAAAAATACCAGCAAAAACAGCATGGCAGCTTAGGACTGGGCCAAAATATAACACGAATTCTATGAATCTTTTAGAATACAAGGAAATAGAATCAACTGAGGAAGAATGAAATAGTTTTGAAAGTGGTATTTTTATAAGAAGAAGAGGTGTATCTTGGTCAATAATCTGCTCCCAACTAAAAATAGCATATTGCCCAGCAGTAAAAAACAGATATATTATAGTAGTCAATATTGCGGATATTATATACGGGACTGTCAAAGGAGTGGACATCTCTAAGAAATTACAAGTATTGTAGCCAGAAAAGCAAAATGTACAATTAACAAAGGCCTTTATCATAGAGAACCAGCCAATGTGTTTAGAAGTAGGAGGATTGCTTAGGCATCCGCCATCTGAAATCCACCATAGATAGAAGATCAAGGCTGCTATAATATAAATAACGGCAATTTTAAGATAAAAATATACTTGAAATATAAAATATCTATATCGCTCTGAAATTAGAATAATTGAAAGAGAGGAAAAGACAAGAAAGAACTTTTCAACCTTTCCATTTAGTGAAAGGGAGGATGCTGTTTGTGATAGTCCGAAAGCTGAGCATGCTGGAATTACAGCGCAAAAGGAGAAGAAATTGTATGCAACAGCCACAGTTGGACTGAATGCCTTCTTTAGATATGTGGCATCACCACCGCCTCCTGGAACGATTCTGCCCAGCTCAGCATAGCAAATTGCCTGGACAAGTGAAAGGAGGCCAGCTCCCAAGATGATAATGAGAGAAGAATACGGGGTGACATTTGTTGCAGCCAATATTTTGGGAGTGAATATTATAGCGGCCCCAATTGTCGATGTCAGTGTGATCTGAATAATTTTGAAAGCTGAATGTTCTGACATTGTATAAAGATGGGTAAATTTATGAAAAATAAAATAAATTTATTGAGGGTTATTATTAGATTTTTCAATCAGTTTGTACCGGGCAGGCTTAAGCTACGTCCACGTGGGTAAATTTATGAAAAGGATATTTAATATAGAGCGACATTACAGAAGATACTCAGAAGTTATTCTAACGATTGACATTATTTAGGCCTAGCTGGTTTATATAGAAGATGCTGTAGAGAAGGCTCATATGCTACATAGAGAATATAAATGCTTCTGCTTTTGTAGTTAGCTCTTAAGCAATATTTCATGTGATGTAACCCAAACATGGACAATTTATTTATAACATTTCATTCTTCTGTCTCTGTTTTGTAAAATATCAGTAATTTTCACACACTCGTAAAAATTTTACCAGCTAGCTTAGCTAATAACGGGGAAATGACATATTAAAACTATAAGAATATTGGGAAATAGATAACTCGAGCTAGAGTATCTGTTAGACTACATTGACAGCCAGAGTACCTAGAAAATATCATTGGTATAAAAAGTATCCAATGGTACCTACTAGCTGCTCATTGATCAAACCTGAAACATTACAGCGACCTGAAGTATTTATTACCAACTGTGGATCGTCATTAGACATGTATTCTAAGAGAGTAAGAGGGAAGAAGATGCGCGAAGCTCTCGAGAAGAACATCATTGAAAAAGAACTGTCCATAGAAAAGACTGACAGCAGCATGTACGACTATCCCATGGTAGATCATAAGGACCCCTTTAAAAACACAGAACAACACCTTAAAAGCATAATCCAACAGAGCCAAACAGAAAAGAGTGACTCAGACATAAAATACATTGTTTTAGAAAGAACAGAGGATGATGTTGAAGGAGTTGTGGAAAACGGAAAAAAAGACAGCATTGATTTTTTCAACCCAATAAAAGACTCAGCACAGTTTCAAAGGGTATTTTACAAGGGAAGGAGTAATTTAGTGGATGCTATGCCTTTCCACTTCCAAGAGAAAAATCTTGTTTCTGGCGTTTCCAGGCCGACGGGGTGCAAGGTACATTCGAATAAGTTTCCAGGCACTCTTCACATCGCTTTGGAGTCTGTGAGGGGATATACCGAGAAGCACAGCAGCAATGCAGGCGTGTCTATAAAACTGGAAATCAACGGAAGTAACTTTGAATCACCTGTCTACCAGGCAAACAAGAATATCCCCCTGGACTTCTATGTGAAGATGCCTATCACAACTAGTAATCCTATAAACATCAAGGCTACTCTTGTGCTTAAAAAGGCCCCATCATTGCTTTTTAAGGGTTCCTCCGTTCCTACTGCAGAGTGTCACTTCTGCCTCAAAAACATCGACCCGCTCCACAACCGGCTCATTGAAATGAGCGGACAGTGGGCAGCAATGCGTTGTAGCAATATCTTCAAAGGGGTTAAACAGCTTTTGTTCGCCCCGGAGGTGCCTGCCGGCTCTCTGCAACTGTACGCTTCGTTTATTGCTGATGATGAAGTCCACACGATTAACGCAATGGCACCACACTCTTTATTTACACTGAACAAGTGGCTTACTATCTACCAACATGCACGAAACCTTCTCTTTGCAGGATACCTGAGTGTTCGTCGCATGACCAGCCTTGAGCTGGACTGTAACGGCGAACAGCAAATGTGTCGAATAGGGGATGAGAAGAAGATGTACGTGAAATGGTATGGATTCACCATCTTTTTGTTTGACGCCTTCACCAAGAAACTGTGTGGCTCAATCAATCTTGCTGATGCGGAGTTGTCCTGCGAGGGGCTGTCTCAGGGGATGCTTTCTTTCAAGATGCAAGAAGGTATTGCCCAGGTTTACTGTGACACCACCGAGAAGCTTGCGGGTTGCATTGAGGCGATGAGTCTTCTTTTTCCCCAAGCGCCTTCACTTAAATAAACACTGTACATTTTGGGTTGTTTTGTGTAGACGGGATTTATTTGAGGTTTAATGAAGAAGGTAAAGTTGTAGTCTCTTCTTTATTATTCTCACACCGTTGAAGAGGCCCCTTATGCTCTATGCATCGAGACATGGCATTAAATGTTAGTTATATGCTCTATGCATCGAGACATGGCATTAAATGTTAGTTA
>JALPMT010000909.1:0-19469 GCA_024243955.1 Pancytospora epiphaga
AATCTCAAGATTAGCAAAATGATTTATAAAACCTTTTATAAAAATATGTCTGTTGTAGCCAACAGTTCTATAATTATTTTCCTGTAAATATTCCCATGCCCGAATATTTAGTTATGTTGTATTTGCGGGCTAATTCTCCTATTTTATTTCTTATTGTCTTAAATACCTTATGAATTTTGCTTTTACAATGCTTTTCATATTTTAGACTTGTAAGACCAGGGATTATAGGCTCGTAGCAAACATGACATCTATTGTGTGAAAATCCCTTGTTATTCGATTCAATGGCTTCATGGATATTTTCTAATCTTTTCTTCCTCGCCTCTATCCATTCTGAACTTTCTACTACTCCCAACGAAGAAGGAAAAGACGTTATTAATGTAGAAATTTCAGAATGTATGCTTTTTATCATGGCTATTTTCTTAACATCACCCCTATTTAGAACAACTTGTGAAACCCCCACATGACTAGCACGTTTATATGCACTTAGCAATACACCTAACAATTCTATTTCGTACTGTTTTACTCTATTCTCTGGTATCTTTACGTATATATGGTCAAGCTCACAGACTCCGATAGAATATTTTGTATGTACAAGTAACCTTTTAGGACATAGGCCGAGAGAGTGATAATAGCATGGGTTCTTTGCCATTGGAGCGTTCCTTTCAACACCCAACAATCTGTCTACCATATCCCTGGCTTGTTCTACCATTTGGGGTCAATGGTAAATGAAACAATTGATGTAGTTTACTAATAGCATCCATTCTAAGAAAATAGGTTCAAGGTAGTTATAAGTTTTATCGAAGAGTATGTATATCTTAATATAAACTTTTTACAACACAAGCAAGTTTTTAATAACCTATTACTTTCAAATAAATAGGCAAGACATAAAAGGAATAAATTACATCAATAAGAAACCTAGTGCCTACTAAAAACTCTTCTATGCTTTTACATAGCTGGTCACTCTAGAAGAAATTAAATTTAATCAAGTTACTTAGGTTACTGAAGAAAAACCAAAGCGGAAAAAGACTAGCCACTCCTACCTTAAAAAATCAACTATAAACTAAATTTACTTTAAAACGTATGAATATGTTTATAACACTGAAAAACTATTTATATCATCAAAAACACATTATAATAAATAATATAGAATGGTTTATTTATACTCTACGTCCTCTGTGACCACCCTTCTTACGGCAGCCATCTGTGGGAATAGGAGTAACACACTCAATTCTACCAACTTTTATCCCAGACGCAATAAAAGTCCTCAATGCTGCCTGAGCACCAGGACCAAGATTCTTTCTCTTTATACCACCACGTGCCCTCACCTTAATGTTGCACACAGTAATGCCACACTTCATTGCCTTATCAGCGGCGTCCTGTGCTGCCTGGATTGCTGCATAGGGGGATCCCTCATCTTTCTTAGACTTAACCTTCATACCACCAGAGAACTTAGCAAATGTTTCTCTGCCCGTAATGTCTGTGACCATTACAATTGTATTGTTCTTAGTGCTGAAAATGAAACATGTTCCCAGTCTCTGCTGTTCAATTGGTTCAACATTAGTCATTGGTGTGTCTACAACAGGAACTTCAACATCAGCCATTTTTATGGGTAAAATTTTTAAGAAGTTTTGAAATTTTTTGAAAACAAAGGAAAAATTTTAATGTGCCATGGAAAAAGCACGTAGAATTCGCTATTATGAAAAATTACTGGATCTTTATGCAGCAATGGGGACAGAGAGTTTCATAGTATCAAAGATACTACAAATTACTGTAACCCCTTCCAATGTGTTTTGTATAAAATGTGCCTATGTCTTTATTCCACGAGTTAACTGTAAAACAAAGCTGGAAGGGGATTCCTTTGAAATAATCTGTTTAGGCTGTGGAGGTAGGTTTATATTTGGGAGGATGTGAATGCCAGAGAAAAGAACGTAAAGTATAGAATAAATAAATAGAATTTATAGTTAGGTGATGATATGTCTATATTGAAGGTCATCGGGATAACCGAGTCCTATATTTAGGTGATCGTGTTCAAGAAGACACTGAAGAGCATATCCTTTGAATATTGACACGGCACCAAGCGCTTTGACGAGATCGAGGATGAGCCAGTCCAGAGCAGGAGCACATGGGCATATCCCAAGCCTACCCGGTATAGAAAAAGTCTAATAACCCTCAATAAATTTATTTTACTCTCTGTACTAGTAGGAGGGCAATTGTAAGACATAATAGTCTATGTGAACATCCAGATTGACTAGTGTTTATATAGAAGATGTTAGAAAGCTATAGAGTGTCCCTTTTGAATACCTACGTAGCCTTTGGTGACACAAAGCCAATAGCTGAAAGGCCAGAGAATGACTAGAAGAGCCCTCTATATCACTGTACTCCTTATGGAAACAATAACCTTAACATATAAACTGAAGACAAATTTAATAAATAAGCTAGAATTCTATCCAATTTTATATAAATTTATTAAACAGAGCCTGAACTTGACCCACTGTCAGAACTCCAATCATCTAGCTCATCTGAGGAGCTCACATATCCAAGAAGTGGCTCTCCGGTCACAAAAGGGTGCTCAAGAAGTTCCTCAGCAGTCGGTCTATCCGCTGGGTCTATTTTCATACAAGTCTTCACAAAACTTTTCAGAGAATCTGATGTACTCTTGTTAAATATGAACCGGTGGTTCTCCTGGCTCAGTGACCTGTCCTGCGTGAACTTTCTGTATGACTCTACGTCCTTTCTATTGTTCCGTAGATAGAATGGAGTGTACTGCAGAGACAGATACCAGACTATAGCACCTATTGACCATATGTCACTCTTTAGACCGTGTTTATGTTGAAACATGATCTCTGGTGGTTTGTAGGGGAAAGTACCGTAGTTCTTGTCTTTCAATATTATAAATCCTGTTTTGGGCATCTTCTGTGAATATCCAAAGTCTATTAACTTATAGAGAACTCCACCATCAGGAGTCCTACTCCCCATTATGTTTCCTACCTTGAGGTCTAAATGTGCAATGCTTCGTGAGTGCAAGTATTTCACTCCTTTTAAAGTATCTCTAATTATCTGTCTTATTATTGGCTCACTCCCTCGTACTGTGCTCTGTGTTATCTTCACATCCAGCAACTCCGTAAATATCCACAGAAGAATCTGCTGTTCTCCACTCGCCAGCGTTCTCACAGTTCTAAATGTACTTACCGTCCGTACTATGTTCAATGACTTCAGATCCATCGCCATCTTATCCTCATTCAGCCCATTGTTAGGATTGTAAATTACTCTCTTCAGTATTGTGGTTGGTGTAGTGCTGGTGTACTTGAAGACGGCTGTGCTAAGTGTCATTCTTACTGGCTTAATTGGTAGTTTTGGCCTAAGACTCCTGAACTTCTCATTTTGCTCCTCACGAGTCTCCAGCTGTAGAATTCTATCCATCTCTCTGTTTATATAATCTGTTAACTTATTCATGTAGGCCCATTCTTCATTGAGTGATTTAAATTTTTTTACTGTCAAAATTGTAATGATAAATAGAAAAAACATAGCAAACACAACCTTCGTATGTCTTGTGTATCTATTGTACAGTGCCCTTAGATTGGCTAGCTTTACTCTTTCTAGAACTTGTTCTACGGGAACAGCTTCTTTATGCCCCATAGGATTTGGGGGGACCCAGGAATACAGGAGAAAACAACAAAGATAAGCTAACTGGTTGGTTGTTTAGTAGTAGTAAACAAACAAGTAAGTGATAATTGTAATATGGGTGTATTCTTTTATATTGCTTACTCTGTGTAAAATAAAATAAATTTATTGAAGGTTATTAGACTTTTTCAGTCAGTTTGTACCGGGCAGGCTTGAGCTACGTCCACGTACTCTCCAACGTATTCTATATAGTCATCAGTTGTCTAAATCTAAGCCTAAATAAAATCGGTTATCCCAATGTCCTTCGAGTGCCTTCTGTGGTACTTTGTTACCAAATTATTCTATGTCAGTGTATAAGATATAATTTATATGTTCTATTATCCAAACTTATTTACAATTGTACTTGTGTATCTTCTCTGCTTTTGCTACTGTTAGTCGATCCTAACTCGTGATTCCCGCTTACATCAATGTCATCTCTTCTTATCTAGCACAAATATATCTGGAATATAACTGTTATTTGCATTCCCGTGGGTATTCACTTTAATCTCACAATTCTCATTAGTTACTATCTCTTGAATAGAATGTTGAAATATAAAATATATGTAAGTTGAAGTAACACATGGTAAATTACATGACTGAATACAAGTAAGATTAACTTGGTTTAATCTTTATTTGGAACAAGCGTATCATCTTATCATCTTTGAATTACATTTCTAGTGAAACGTATGGCTTAACAAGTTAAATAAAAAGTAAGGACCCAGTAGGGTGTATTACAGGTACTCACCAAAGCAGTTGGAAGTTAAATAGTGCCAAACGGATTCTCTCTAACAGATAAGAAAATGTAGTTCATACAAAACTCTTACGGAATCCTTTAAATTTCAGTTATAAAAAACTATATTTCATATAAATTCTTTAAAAACTATAGAACACTCAATAAAAGTTTTTACTTTAATCTACTAAACAAATACAATACTCACCTTAATAAACATTCTTTTTATCTAACTATGTCTCGTTACCATCAACTGATTAACTCTTTTATAAAATAAAAATTTTACAAAAAAAGCGATCAAATGCACTTTTGCCCAATATGTGGATATTTGCTCTATACTGAGCAACAACAACGCATGCAGCTCAGCTGTTCAGCATGTCCTTATATCTACACACTCACAACAGCTGTGACATGTTCACAGACTTTAAAAGTTAAGACTCTGGAGAAGGTGATGGATGCTGAGGATTGGTCGAAACATGGGAACAAGTGTGCTATAAACTGTCCTAAGTGTTCCAATGTAGAGGCATTCTTTATGGAGTTACAGACTCGATCAGCAGATGAGCCAATGACAATATTTTACATGTGTACAAAATGTAAGTATGACTGGAAGGAATGAATATAAGAGTTAGAAATGTTTATATTAGTTGAAGATAAGGTAATCTAAAGCATATGCCTCACGACATAAACAACTTGAATAAATTTATTGAAGGTTAATTTTAGTTTATATCCTTTTTATTGTTTTGAGAAGATACTTCGGGTTTCCCTGGTTCTTATTTAGTCTTATAATAATTATAATAATCGTCTCCACCCTTGGTAAGCCACGTCAGTGTTCAAAAGAGATGCTTAGAATATTTTCTATATAATCACTAATCAATTGAATGTACGCCTAGACAAAATCGGTTAATCCAATCTCTCTTAAATACCGTTTGTGATGGTTCGTTGCCACACTCTCCCATGTCATTTGACTACCATAATAAAATAAATTTATTGAGGGTTATTAGACTTTTTCAGTCAGTTTGTACCGGGCAGGCTTGAGCTACATCCACGTGTTTGACTACCATAAGATGAGTATTTATTAATAAACAACTCTTTAAAAGCATTGTCATGTAAAGTTAATTATAATATTTATCCTTTTATAAACTCATTTCTCTTTATTGTCACAAAAATTCAATCTAATATACTTTACAAACTTCTTAAATTCAAGCAAATCTCCTTTATTCTTCTTTATTGTCACAAAACAGCTGTCCTTAAGCTCTTGAACTACTATTTCCCCACTCAGCTTGTTCCTCTTCGTGTCTGTCGTTGAAAATACAATAGACTGTCCTAAAACCTCACATTGCACAACCATGCTCCTTAGCACCTCCTTTATCGTTACCACAATAAACTCTGCTTTCCCACCAACGTGTAAGCGGTATATCTCTGGCTTATCTGCACAGTTGACAGGAAGTGATGAGCCAATAAAGCATTTATTCCCTTTTATCATGTCTGGCTGTGTATAATACAGATCTATGGGAGTCTCTTCTATTCCTAGAAGAAAGCTTGAATCTATACACCTTCCATTCTCTCCAAGTAAACTATTTTCCTGTCTGAACCATCCATCAGATATCACTCCTGACAATCCACAGCGATCTCTCTCTTTTGAAAGCATCTTCTTTATTAACCCACGGGTAGACTCACGAATCTCCTTAAATAACTCAATATCTCCCATTCCTTTTCTTACAAATCTCTGATATACCTCATCACTGCTCGTAGCCACTTCCCAGGGAAGCTCACCTGACAACATGTTAACAAGTGTTATTCCGCATGACCAAATATCACACAGTTCTCCATCATAACTCCCATCAAATATCTCAGGTGCCATAAAACTGTAGGTACCGGCTCTACTCTTCAGTCTTCTATGCTCTTTGTAATAGAAAAAAGTACTATGACCAAAATCAGTTATATTTACTGTTCCATCATTGCTTATCAGAATATTTTCAGGTTTTATGTCTCTGTGACAGATTCTTCTACTGTGAAGATACTTAACACCAGCAATCAACTGTACAAACAACATATGAGCTACAACAGGACTCATTCCAATATTTGGGACAATTAGATTTCTTAAGCAATACTTTCCATAATCCATGATTATGTAATGTTGAATCTGGTTTCCGAAGTCTGTAATGAAGCGGGTTATATTTTGATGACTCAATGATCTATGAATTTTAATTTCTTTTAAAATTAGTCTATCTGTTTCTTGACTTCTTTTTAATATCTTTACTGCACACACTCGTCCCTGATATATTATCTTCTTTACGTTCATTGCATTGCCTGTAGCGATAGTATTTAGAACTTGCATTTTTACTGCTGCCCACAAAAATTTTATACAAATTTATAAAAAAAAGGAATTAAAATAAAATAAATTTATTGAGGGTTATTAGACTTTTTCTATATCGGGTAGGCTTGAGCTACGTCCACGTACTCTCCAACGTATTCTATATAGTCATCGGTTGTCTAGATTTAGGCCTAAATGAAATCGGTTATCCTAATGTCCTTCGAGTGTTGCCTGTGGTACTTTGTTACCAAATTATTCTATGTCAGCGCATAAGATATAATTTATATGTTCTATTGTCCAAGCTTATTTACAATCGTACTTGTGCATCTTCTCTGCTTTTGCCACTGTTAGTCGATCCTAACTCGTGATTCCCACTTCTATTAATGTCATCTCTTCTTATCTAGCACAAATATATCTGGGCGATTTGCCTGTATTTGCATTCCCGTGGGTACTCACTCTGATCTCACAATTCTCATTAGTTACTATCTCTTGAATAGAGTGTGAACGCATACGTGGTAATAGAATATATAGTTAAAATAAAGATATATACAACATACTGGCTTATTGTGCCTATACATATACTCTATAAAAGTATCCTATCGCATTGCGTTGCAAGGTGGTCGACTGTCTTTGAGCGTTTCTTGCAATGTGGGTATGTACCTGTCTCTTTTCTAAACATGTTACTAATATGTAAGTGGATGTACTGTGCCTTGTCTTACAAATATTTCATTCCCATGCTTTAGCCAAACAGAAGAGTCTACTACTGATGCTTGCTCATTCTAACAGATACAGCTTATTATGGTAACCATTCTATCACTGTATAATTTGAGCTGCACCGAGGCTCTTCAGCCATTGCATATCTGATTCTAAGATATTCCTTGATGTTACTTAGATGGCTATGACATTCTGCTTTAACCTTGTAGATCCTGGTGCGTTGGCCTGTAAATATGTTGAAAACTGAAGGAGCATCTGCTCACTACGCATCTCGATATTGGGGAGGCCTTGCCCCATTTCATCTCTCGGCAGATATAAACGCTCAAGACAAGCAGGTTGTAAATGAAGCCCTTGGTAGGTCAAAATAGCACGAACTCCCTTGTCCAGGGCAGCGTAGTCTTCGGGCTCAAGCCTCAGCAGACCAACATAGTAGTTTATTAAATTTATCGCATGTTCGTTGATTGCTTTTATGAGGTTCTTGCCGTTTAGTCTAGTGTTGCACAAGTGTTTAACTGGATAGTATAAATAGATGCATATAAAAATGATAGTATGAATGGATATGAATTATTAAATATTTTTTATGATATTTGTCGGTCTCATACCCCTTATAATCACTTTAATTAAATAACCCTTACGTCGTATTTAGCTCCTTTTCAACAAATAGGTTTTATAACACAATCCAACCTCATCTAACATGGACATACCTGTGATATATATACTATTTTAGACATAACCTATCCAATACAATCAATAAATTCTTTCAACAAATACACTTTCCCGCCATTCCCCTCAGTTCCCTCTTAAAAATTTTTACCCTCATGCTTGGTTTCATTTTAAATTCCAACAAATCTTTGGATGAAAAGATCGATGACCTACGAAGATTCTCTCTAAGCTATGACTTCCTAGACTTACTTGCTAGGTCAGATGATGCATCCTTAAAAGATCTCATTTACTTTGCTAGACAGGTATTCATGCAATATCCACCAGACAAAGAATTTCAGCTTGGAATTGCCAATGACAAGCGTGTTTTTATGATTCGTTTGCTTACTCGTCTTAACTACTTTAACTACTCTTTCATCTCTAACGATACGAAGACAGGCACTGAGTTACTCCATCTTATATATGAGCTATTGACTCGTGAAAATATCTTCAATAGATACCTAACCCTTAGAATGCTCTATCCGCTTCTGAATCTACCAATTTCTATCGATTTTTCTATTCATTTAAAACTCATTGGAACATTCCTTAGTAATGAACTTCCTAAGAGTGACAATGATGATTCTTCGATATGTGAGTTAGGCTTTTTTATCATCTCTGAGGTACTTAATTACTTATGTAAGTTTCAGGCTCAGTATCAGCTTGAGCCTGTAATTTACGAGGGCATCATGACTACTCTCTCCTCCAGAATCCATGCATACCATTGCCCACGTGGACTACTTTCTGTATACTCTGAAAACAAGAAGGTTATGTGTGAATATACCAACACTGTGGTAAATATGCTTAAATTCATCAATCTATTTCCATCGTCTCCTATTTTCTACGAGTGTATTCCAGAGGTCTGTGATTCTCTTGTTGTCAACTGTCCGTCAGACTGCTATTCTCTTCGTAAGTCAGCTGTAGAAGTCATTGTAAGCACATTTTCTGCTAGGCCTGAATTATTTGGAAACATAGAAAAGTATTTTATGAGATGTGGATTTACATCTACCAGGTATGTTCCATTGCAGGTATGTATTTTAAGGGGACTCTCAGAGATAATATTATTATTTCTACGAGGTGACAAGAGTAGTGCCTTGTTTGAACGCGATGCAATGATGCATCCAGGGATACCTTTGGACATGACTCTGCCGCGTGATATGCTTTATAAGAACACTAGGTCGGGAAAGAGTAGGTTTCCAGTTATAAGTAGAACTATATTTTCTGAGTTTGATTCAAGAATAACCGAATATCTTCCTAATGAGAACAATATGGTGTTGTTATCGGCCTGTCTCTTTGCTTATACAACCAATGTATCCTTTCTGGGAATAAATACGATGTCTCCCATAGAGCTGAAGATTGCCATTGTAAGAAATCTTAGACATGCCTATAGAATATATCAGCTTATTCATATGGAAAAGCAGGTTACACAGAACAAGCTGTCTGAGAATGATCTATTTGCTAAGGAAATTCTTGATGGGGTTGAAGAACCAAGTATGGTCTGTCTTCTTAGTCAGCTTGTTGAGTATATTTCACAGATTCTTAAGATAATTCCTATGTTGCGGGCGCCATCAGGTACATTTGAGGTTGAAGATCTTACTATTTTGTCTAAGTTTATTTTGCTGCCATTGAATGACTACAGCAGTTATAATGGGGAGTCCTTTACTGTCGATGTAAGTTATTACAGAGGGTTCTTTGATATTCCTATGGAGGATCTGGACTATATTATGAGACATTGTTCTAAGGACATTCTGGTGAGGCATTATAAACGGGCGGATCTCTGGGGAGTCCTAACAGAGAATTTTATAGGAAATGTAGCTCTTATAAGGGCAGCAAATAAGCTAATTCATGGTGATTTTATAAATGGACAATATAAAAGCTTGGAATTTTACGAGCACATGTTTCCAATAGCTTATAGCTTCTTCAAACTTGACAAGAAGTACTTTAAGAATGATTTTACAGAGTTATTCAATGTTACTTATCAATGTGCCTTAGAAATGGGATTAGAGGAGGAGTGCAATAGAAGGCGTTTTATGTGTTATTCAGAAGGCGAAGAATGTAAACACGTTGTTGGGCATAATTACTCTCGACATGATGATTGTTTGAGATATCCTTTGAGTTGTTCTTCTTCTTATTTAAGCATAACAGCAAGAGATGTTTATGGAATTCTTAACAAGATGTTTCTTACGATAAAGGCTTATGAATCTGCTTATACTGGGCTGTATTTTATATATAATAATTTTGAGAAGAGTATCAATGAGTTATTTGATCTTTATACTCTTACAAACAATCTATTTTATATAGAATGCTTATTTAACATTCCTGTCAGTCTTAATCTGTTGGTTACAAAGTATAACTTGCTTATCAAACCGATGGAGGTGGCATTACGGGGCACTGTGCGTATGAAGGAGATAGTATTGAAGTATATTGAGTATATTATAGAATTTGATAATGTAGCTGGTGTTATGGATGGGTTATTGATAGAAATATACAAATTATTGCGATATGATGATTTAAAGGGGATGAAGGTGCTATCCAGGATATCCAATGTCCATCGGGCTGGCCTAAGAAAGAATGAAGTGAAGATAACAAAGCTTAGGGATTCTTATAAAATAACGGTTCCATGGGAGTTAAACATAACGGGAAGAGAGGTAATTGATGGTGTTTTTGCCGAGGGTATTGAGGACCATAAAATAAGAGTGGATGTGAGTATAAATAGAGCTGTAACGTCTCTTATTAGGGGGTATCATAGGGTTACTTTTGAGCATAACTTTTTACAGATTAGAAACAGTGGAATATTGGAGAGTCTCTATGTGCGCACGCTGAACATGGTAGAAGCGACTGACAAAGCAAGGGAGCCAGCAAGGCGTTATCTTATTATGTATTTTTTGAAGGTACTTGGATATTCTGAGTACTTACGAGGAGATGTTGATGTTCCTGTAGAGGAGAGTACTTGTGGATACACTCTGAATGATATGTTTTCTCTTAGTAAGACCCACTCGGGTGGCTTGAGTTACTACGGCCAGTATTATGCTAGTGTTGGTGATATTCTACTTGCTTTTTACATGGATGATTCGGAGAGTGTTAGGAAGATTCTTTTGGGACTGATGCGAGCCTATGTTAGGTATGTTCTGAGGAGTAAGCACCTGACGTCTTCTGGTTATCGTGTATTTGTGAATGTTCTTTTGGATGGGTTTGTTTACGCTGTGAGGCGATCTAAGGAAATGGTGTTGTTATTTTATAATTTGCTTGATGAGGAGTATGCATTAATAGAAAAAAGTTCCTTATGCAACAGCATAAAGTTGCATGAAATTAAGAACAAATTTGTCAGTGAAAGGATTGTAGAGATTGTAGGGCTTGTTTATGTAGATGATGATTTAAAGAGTGTTCATGCGTTGTTGGCAATAAAGTTTTATATTGAAACGGCGGCATTCTACGTGGATGAGAATATCTGTCCGGTGGTGATGTATGCTGTGAGACATAAGCTTCTTAGGAGTAAAACGTACAGAATATATGAGCTATGTCTTAAGGTTATGGTTACACTATTTGATAAATTTGAGTTGAAAGCGCGTAGTTACTATGAAAGTGTATTTAACATAGTTACGGCGGGGTTATTCAATATAGTCAATAGTCCGAGTGTTACCAGGGTTACTGAGCTTAATATTAATTATTTCAAGTTGTTTCACTGTGAAATGGAGCATCTTTATGGGCTGAATCCGATGTTTGATTTACCTGTTGAATTAGACAGAAGGAGTGCCTTGAGAATATTGAAGATTCCGAAGGCGATTCTGGAGAAGCACCATAATTTGGTGGCATTGACTGAAAATATTTTGAAGAGCATAGATAAGACGGACTATTATTTTATAATGGTCTATTCATCGTTTTTAGGGGCGATGATGCAGAGGAATTCCCGGTTTGGGGATATTTTATCGCCTACTAAGAAATATCTTCCTAGTGTTGCGGTTGTTGAGGGGTTTGGAACATCAGAAATCAAGCAGAAGTTTGTAGAAACAGTGAATAGGAACGGGCATCTTCAAAGTAGCAATCCTAATTCGTTTAGAGTGTTTAGGAATCTTTTTTATAATTTCAAGGTGTCACAGAGTATAAAAAGTAATTTTATAGAGTGTTATAACAGTCAAATATATAATAATGATACTAAGTATGTTTCTATAGAATATAGGATAGTGTTGTATGATATATTGCTTAATAGCAGGGAATATGATCTTGTGACGGTGGATTTTCTATTGACTAAGATTTGTGATGTAACGGCTGGACAAAATTTTCATAGGATTTTGTCGGTGATTTCTGAGCGCCTTGGAATTTCGCAGAATGCGGTTATGAACGGTTCTGGGTGTTCTTCTAGTATAATTCCCCAGGCGGAGATAGCGAGGTATCTTATTGAGCATATTCATCAGTATTATGTTTATCAGCTTATTTTATACTATGTTTCGCCTTGTTTTATATCGTCTTATTTTTTAAAGTGGCTGGCCGAGTATTATTATGCGGCGGCTGCAGCATCGCTTCCCAGTTTTTCTGACAGGGTTCTTCAGTCTAAGCGTGCCTATCGGATGTTGACGTATCTTCAGGCCAATGATTATAAGTTTGAGAATTTTAGGCTGGTGCTGCTTGTTTATAGGGATTTGTATTGTGATTATCCGTCTGTTATAAGTTTGGTGAATTATTGTTTTGGGGATCTTTCGCCTGAGGAGGTTGATTTGTTGTATCGTATAAATCCGAGTGCTGTGATAACGTCGCCTCGGTTGCTTGAGAAGATGTCTGTGATGGACAGTGAGTATATCAGGTCTTGGTTGCTTCATTCTTTGGAGAGTAGGGTTATGACGACAAGCAACAGTTGGATTAATTTTTTTATTCCTGTGAGGTTTCTTGGGTCTCAGTCTATTTTCAGGCCTATTTTGAATAATCCTGGCTGTGGTGATGATGATGATGGTATGGATAGTTTATATGTTGATGATTCATGTTCTATTTCTGATGTATCTGAGAGTTTATCTTATGAGCCATCATTAAGTGATGTGTCTATTGGTGATAGTATAGAGGTTGTATGTAGTAGTTCTATGAGTTCTATGGGTGATGATAGGAGTTTTATGGGTAATGATAGGAAATCTACAGAAGGTATTGATAAAACCCTTATAGAAAGTAACAACAACATAGGTATTGATAAAACCCCCATAGAAAATAACAACATCATTGGTATTGATAAAACCCCCATAGAAGATATTAATATAAACCCTATAAATATAATAGACTCTCGTGAATATACTTTCATTATCAACTCTCTTAGTAGAATTGATGGTCTACCTTTTCTTCCTTTAATAGAATTCTTTATTAATGCTCATTGTAAATCTGAACAGATGATTTCATTCTGTAAAACATTCCTTGGGGACACTTCTGTTAGATTTGCTGCTTTGTATTATCTTTGTATGTTTGATCCTTCTCCTGACTATGCCACTGTCATTTTCAAGCTCAACTTTCATGAACGTATTTATGCTGTCGACTGTTTATTATTGCTGGTCGATAGATTTGGTGTTGATACTTTCATTCCTATCATCACCACCGTTATTAGATCAGAGATGAGATTCATGACAACTAGAGAAATACTCCTGTCCCTCATTATACTCAGACCAGAGCTAGCAGACAATGAAAGTCTATATATAGAGCTATGTGTTCTATCATATAGACTATTTTCTAGGAGTATTGTAAATTATAAGCTATATGAGCTAATATTAAGAAAGTATAAAAGAAATAGAAAGGAAGGAGACATCATAACAGAATTGACGACTCAAGTTATATTTTATGAATTTTCTATAGCTTCTTTTAGAATATTTTATACTTCTGATAATTTTGATTTTGATAGAGTTCTATGGAGACTAGAAGGATATTGCAAGGTAAAAAATGATAGTAAAAATGAAATGAGAATAAAGGCTATGTTCATTTATGTAGACAAGCACATGACAGGAGATAATAAGAAGGCGACAAGAATGGATGGCTATAGAAAAGAGATATTAGAAATATTTATAAGCAATCCTATGGTGACACTGACTAAGAGGATGATAATATGGCTTTATGGGGATCTTTCTAGTTATTTAGGCAAAATGGGTGGAGTAGGTCTTGAGGTTTTTCTATCATCAACGGCTGAGAATAAGATTAATTTGTTAGAGTTGTTGATGATGAGTGATGTATTTGTTTCATTTGTTCCTTTTTCTTTTGAGTTATTTAAAGAATTGGTAAAACAAGGCTGGAAAGGATATTCAAGGTTATTGGTGGTTTTTAGACGGTTACTAGAGTATATATCTGATCAGATAGCTGGGTGGATGTTATTAGAGGTGTCTGTATTGGATTATCCAATGTTTGCAGAGTATATAGCTGATTTGATTCCTAAGATAGATTCTATGACAGCTATATCTTTATGTTTACTTAAGTTTAATTTATATGATAATAGGTATAATGGTTATAGTTGTCATAATGGTTATAAAGGGTGTAATGATAATGGTCATAATGGATCTAATGGTTACAATGGATGTAATGGTCATAATGGATCTAATGGTCATAATGGTCATAATGATCATAATGGTTACAATAGTTACAATGACAATGGTTACAATGATAACATCATTATCAATGATAATGTTATGGAAAAGATTTATTTAACTAATTTTTTACATTTATTTAAGCAATATTCACCAACTTTACCATTTTCTATAGAATTTTACAAAGGTTGTTTAAGTGATGATAAGATTATTAGGGATTCTTATATAAGTCTATTTTATTCTCAGATGCCTACTGATGCTTATAGTACAGTAGAGTATATATTGAAGTGTGACTGGAAAGGAGCATCATCTTCTGTAGCTGAGTATTTAATAGCTGTATCATTTTTAAGGGTATTGAAGTTTATAGGGCATGATAAGTTAAGTGATGGATACAATGGTTATAATGACAATCATAATAAGATTGATAATAACAACCATAATAATAATCATAATACTACACTCATCAATGATGGCCTTGTTGATATGTTTTATAATTGTGCTGACTCTGCTTCTTTTATTACTGATTTTCTATTGGTTCTTTTCAAACTGTTAAGTAATAATTCTTTACAACGACTCTATCCTTTATATGTTTCGTCAAATATGCCCTTTAGAATTAAAGAATGCTTCATTCAAGCATTTGATTCCAGAAATATTTCATGTGACGACATTCATTTCAATCCTTACAATCCAACCCTCAGATTCTATTTTAACATGGGTGACATTTCAATGTACTGTGGAATGATCAAGGCTATGTCCGGTCTAAGGGAAACCAAGGCAATAGCCAAGCTGTTGTTGATGGGAAGACATGAACAAGCACTGAGTAGAATATATGAAGTATTTGGAGGAGTAGAAAGAAGAGAGATATCATATAAGAAACAGGACATGAGAATATTGGAGAGTATAATAAAGTATATTTATGATGAACATGAGATGGATTTATGGAATGATGGGTTTAAAGGAGTAAGTATAACAGGAAGTAATAATAAAGGTAAAGGAGGAGTAGTAAAGAGAGTAATGAGAACAGATGAATCAATAGGGAGTATGTCACCTATATTTGAGAGTTCTATGATATCTAGTCCGTATACTGGACAATTAGGTGATAGTAATTCTAATTTAAATAATTCTAATGGATGTAATGTAAATAATTCTAATGGATATAATTATAACAATATAATATCATCTTTTATACCATCTTCTAATCATTTAGATATAATTAATGTTGTTAGCTTTGATAACTCTCATCCTTTCTATTCTACATTCACTGAAGATACTACTATCGATAAGATCACTTCTAAATTTACTTTATTAATCAATAGAATAGTAAATTCTAATGATATTCTACCTTTGAGAGATGAAATAGAAGGAGTAGTCAATAGTCTAAAGGATAGTCTACATGTTATGTGTTACATCCCTAGAACCTCCCGTATATTCTCTAGATTGCTCATGTATGCTGCCATCTGTTCAGAAATTGAAGAGTCCCTGTTGATTCTACGCGATGGGCACAACGATTCAATCTATGGCAGATTCAGAATGTGGATGGTCAGACATCCTTCTTACATGGCCGACCTGGTCGATTGGTCACTGTTCATGAAATGGAGAATGTTCATTTTTAACAGTGCCTTGGGCTGTGTCAGTGAAAACGATAAGAAAAAAATATCCTCAGAAATATGTAAATTAAGCTATTTGTATGGAAGCAAGTTATTCAAAGAAAAAATGTACCAAAGAACTTCTTATGTGTTGAATAGTATAAATAGTATGTCTACTATAGAACTACAACAGAATGTCCAAAAGTATATGTTAGATATAGAATCATTATTCTCTGATGGGGAATATGGAACAATGATCAGTCTTATAAATTCTATAAATATAAATAGACTGTCTAATGAAGATAGAAGTAGATTGTATCATTGGGCATCCAAGGCTTTCTTAAGATTACAGAAGAAAGGAGAATCAGAAAGATTTTCTAATTTAAGTAAAAAGATGGGGGAAATAATTGAGAATAAAAAAGAATATATAAGAATATTAAGGGAGGAATTAAAGAATGAATGTAATAAATGTGATGATGATAGATGTGATAAAGGTAATGATAGATTTGATAATAGATGTAATGATAATAATGATATAAATAACATAGGTAATAATAACAATGATATAAATAACATAGGTAACAATAACAATGATATAAATAACATAGACATAAACATAAACAATAATAACATAGAAAATATAAAAAATACTAATTTAAAATCAACTTATACTTCTAAACTCATAGAACTCATCAATGAACTACCTATCTCAGATTCTCATCTCTATTTAATCTATTACATTGAAAATAGAGACTATTCAGAAATAGAAAATATTCAACCAGATAAACTATACTTCTTCATGCCTCAGCTTAGAAACAACATCGAACATTTGCTAAATAACAATTTAGTTAGAACTTCCTTCAATTCAATGGCCATCTTCGAAAAAATCTATAAAAGACACTGTGAAAAATGGAAAGAATACTACAATCTAAAAGACAGATTCAAAGAGTATATAAATGCCTCTAATAACAGCACAGAAGCCATCAATACCATAAATAGACTGTTCGATATGGAAATTCGTTATAAATTCGAAATCAATACTCTTCCTTTGATTCTACATACTTTCAATCACATCACCGCCGCCCCCGGTCAATTTTCCTCTCTGAGAAACGAATACAGAAATATAAAGACAATGTGTTACATCGAAGATTTCTACTCCGCCCAAAACGAGGCAGAAGGCATCTTCTTCGTTAGAAACATAGACGGCTCAGTAACAAAGGTACTTCTATACAACCCTACCAACCCTTCCGATAACCCAGACTACGTCTCATCCGTCTCTCCGTCCAGCCAGCTGCTAGAGCTACTCAATCACTGCTTAAAATCCCACGATCTAGAAAAGGCCGGCTTCGATATTTTCTGTCCAAGCAACACAGGAATCGCCATTGCCCACGACAGGGCTTATTTCACAGCCGATTCCTTAATAAAATTACAGCTCTTTAGAAAACAGCTGAGCTTCTGTGAAATGGTCTTAGAATCCATAAAAATAGACAAAGAAAAAAAGGCTGGTTTTTCAAGAGCTGCTCTGAAATGGCAAGACCTGTTAAAACGGGAAATCGTTGAAAGACTGGTGGCCTCTCGGGACTTTTATATGTTTAGAAACAAGTTTGTCAATTCTTATTCTTCTTTAATTGCTTTGCAATATTTACTAGGCACTTGCAACATTTCTTTAGAAAGAACTTTCATAGAAGAAAATTCCGGAAATGTTTTCTTAGTAGATCCTAGAAACTGTAAAAAGCATAATAATACTCCTGCCGAACAATTCTATATTAGACCAAATATTGGTTGTCTATTTGCTGACGAAGGTAAAAACGGTCCTTTGATTTTGATTCTTTCTAGATTTGCTGAAGCTTACCTTTCTGGCTCTTCCAACTCTGCCATTCTAAAATTCTTCCTGGGCCAGGACAAGGAAGCAGAGTGTCTCAAAAGAATTTCAAAGCTAGTCTTTAATGGAGTGGATGATGGAGGCGCCTCGGCTGAGATTATTGTTGGGGAAATGACAGATCATAAAACAGGATTGTCAAAGAAATTATCAGAGATGTGTTGGGTGTAAGAAATTAATAAAAGTCTATAATTTATAAGTTTAAGTAAATTTTGTAGGATTTAAAGCATATTTATTAAGTTGTTGTGTGTTGTCAGCCATATTTAAGACGAGTATCATAAGAATTTCACAATTTATATTAAGAAAAGAGAAGGATCTGTGAATCTACGACGAATTTGTTCAATATAAGGTTGGATATTGTTATTGATAGCACTGGGAACAGAATTATAAAGAGATAAGTAGATAGTATCCCTATCTATCATAAGTAAAATGAATTTGTTTGGGGTTAATTTTGGTTTATATCTCTTTTGTTGTCTTAGAAAGGGGCTTCTTTGGCCCCTGGACCTTTGCCAGTATCTAGTCCTACTATATTTGGCTCCGTGTCTTCATTTTGGATAGGTTCACGTTGGTATTTAAAGGAAATAGTCTTTAGTATATAGTCACTAATCATATAGAAGACGTTGGAGAGTATATCCTTTGAATATTGACGCGGTGTCGAGTGCCTTGACGAGACCAAGGACAATCCACGGAAGAGCAGAAAGCACGTGGACGTAGCTCATGGTACAAACTGAATAAAAAGGTCTAATAACCCTCAGTAAATTTGTTTTATCAATTGGATGTACGCCTTGACAGACTTGATTAACCTAGTCTCTTGCGAGTACTGTCTGTGATAATTCTTACTACATCATCCCATGTCATCCCTTTAGTTACCATAAGATGAGTATTTATTTAAAAGGATTTATAACACAGGTCTACTTTTTATTAGTAGTCTTTAAACATAGCCATTTATACTAATAACTATAATGCCATTCAAGTTTTACCTTCAAATAAGTACATAGTATCTAATCTATAGTTATAGCTTTAGGTATGCCTTTGAATAGGTCTAACCCATCATAAATAAATAAATGACAGAAAAACAGAAGAAACACATTTCAGATCTTATTTCTATGTTTGAGAAGGCTATAACAGCAGATACTCCTGTTAATATGTCATCAAATGATATCTCTTCTGTAGAATTCATTTGTTGTCCTTCTAACCACGGTTGTACTGAGAAGATTCCATTTTGTATTGAAGAAAAAAAGGCACATAGTCATACATGTGGGAATTTTATAACTGATTTTAGAGCTAGTCCTATAGCTGATCCTATAGCCGGTCTTACAACTAAAAAATCTATAGATAAAAGTATAAT
>JALPMT010000878.1:0-10725 GCA_024243955.1 Pancytospora epiphaga
GGGGTGATGGCGCCCGTATCGTGCTTCAAATCTCACAGTACATATCCGCTATACGAGAGCCTCAAGTGCAAGTTGTGAATAATTGTATTGTTGACGATGCAATAAGCTTGAATAAATTAGTTAGTTTAAAGCAATATATAGGTGTATGTCGTTAATGTAGCTGGCTTTATATATATCTTAACTAGAAGGGTGTCAGGATTGTTGGCCTAATGTCAACGTGCTCTTTATAATCATGTTAGTTAGATAGCCCTTATGCCGTATCTAGCTCCGTCTCAACGGGAATAACCGAGTCTTACACCCATCCAGATGGCTGTGCTCAATAAGACACTGGAGAGCAGGAGCATGTATCCATTTATCATTGTTGCAGGGACTTCAGAATAACTCTTGCAACAATATTTTCCAGAAGTTCTAAATAAATTTAACCTTAGAGCCTTTTAATGACAAACAATTTTATTAAAACTAACGAGGACTTAGACAAGATTGAGAGGATAACAACATTTGGGGCTAGGACCTAACAGACTACGTTACAAGGGTAGAAATCCCGGTAACAAATATGCCTTACAAACCACATAAAAAGTTTATCTTAATAAATTTCTTTTATAAGCTTGTTTATTTAACATATCTCTAATAAGCCTGCTCATTTAAAATGAGTCATCTGTTAATTTATGCAGCTTATAATTCTTACACTTTCTTTATGCAATGGAAAATTACAGATTTATCGAAAAAATAGGCAGGGGAACACATGGAACAGCATATCTTCTCAGATCGGAAGAAGATAGTAGGTACGTTGTATGTAAATCAGTAATAGACAAGTACCTAAGTCATGCACACAAGGAAATATCAATACTAGGGCAGCTCAACCATAAAAGAGTAATCAGAAAAATAGACAACATTCAGATGAATGGGTCCATCTTTATCATACTTGAATATGCCAACTATGGAACACTTGAAAGGATGATCCAGTACTTTAGCCGGGGAAAAACAGGACCAGGCGCCTGTCTTGGATGGTCTGTACTCAGTCAGATATCAGATGCCTTGTACTACATACACTCTAAAAAGATAATCCATAGAGACATAAAGCCTGCAAATATATTGGTCAACAAGTTCTGGGTCAGGGATGGAGAATATCTTGAATTTAAGCTGTGTGACTTCAGTCTGGCTACTACTCTGAACTGTCATGGAGAGAAGATTACAGATGGGGCCACCATAGGCACTCCATTTTATATGGCACCGGAGATGATAAAGAAACTGCCGTACGGGGCAACGGTGGATGTATGGGGAATGGGAGTAGTACTGTACGAGATGTTGAGACAAACAAAGCCATTTAAGGGGGACAATAGGGCTACCTTATACAGAGAGATACTAGAGAAGGAGATTGAGTTAGACGGTCTTTGTACCGATAGACAGCTTTCAGAAATAATTGGGAGATGCCTTTTGAAGGAAGGAAGAGTCACGGCAAGGGAGATTGCTAAAAATGAAAGAATACGTTTAAATCTTACGATGTTGGAGTTGAAGTATAGAGAAAGTAGGATAGAAATGTTGGAGAACAAGTTGAAGGAGTATGAATGTCGGGAGATAGGAGAAGAGAGCAAGGTGATAAAATAAGGATGAGTTTATTGTATGTTCTCTAAAATAACTTGGGGTCTTTTTACTTTATTTAATTTATTAGTTAATTGATAAGAAACAAATAGAATGAGTATATTTCATATATCTTAACAAATCTGAAAAAGGTTAATATCTTATCTAAGAATACATATACGCCTATATAAATGAAATATAATAAAAGCATTCTCTTGATGAATTCATATTTTCAGTTGGCCAGCACAACAAAAATAAAATAAATATGCTTCAAAGTCTAGTCCCCAATGGGACGTTAAACTGCTGACAGGTGAGGAGACAGCATTGTTGACCCGAGCAATGGAGGTTCCTTGGTTTATATGACTTGAAGCTTGGTTTCCCATCTTCGTAGAAAGGGCGGGAGTCTTCCGCAGGGATCAGAAGACAAGGGCTATCACCGTACTGCCATAATATTAATCCCAGACTCCCAGGGAATTTTATTGAGAGAAAGGAACACATCCTGCTTGAACCTGTTGAGGTGCATGAGGCCTTTCAAAAGCTAGTAGGCATAGACTTTTAATAGTTAAACAAGAATTTAAAAAAACTGTATGTTTCTGTCGGTAATACATTATTGAGCTTGAATATGTCTGATGTAAGGGAATGTATGTAAGACGGGACAATACATTATGAGTTAGGTGGGTGGTTACAATAACGGTAGAACTGACCTGGTTTATGCTGCGTTGGTTATAAGTGTTTACGCCTGGCCTTTGAGCCTACTGGCAAAGTGTATGAGTTAAATGCTAAGTAAGGAACTGGCAGTGTGTATCACAGGTTCTGACCGGGACAGGCGTACTTGAAAACCGAGGAACCAAAAAGACTCTCCATGGCGGCTATGGGAAAACCACATTCCGCTATGCGTCAAAAACTTTACAAATTGTTTTAAATTTTAAAGCTATGCTTTAGACTACCAAACAAATCGCTAAATATCTTAATAAATATTTATTCTTGCCAAGCCTAAAAGACCCATAAAGAACAGTAAATAACCAACCAAGCCGATTAATTAAGACAAACATACAACTAACTACAAGATAAATTTATTGAAGGTTATTGGTCTCTTCTTATACCCGATAAACTTGAGCTACATCCACGTGCTCCTGTTCTGGACTGGACTGGTTTGTCCTCGGCCGCATCGATACTTAAGGAATATGCTCTCCAGTGCCTTCTATAAATTGTCTAGATCTAGACCTAAATAAAGTTAACTACCTCAATGTCCTTTGACAGCCCTTCTGTGGTATTTTGTTACCAGACCGTCCCATGTCATCACATAGAGTATGATCCACGTTTTTCACCCGTATTCTTGTTTACAATTTTACTTATGTATCTTCTTGGTTTCCACTGTTACTAATTGATCCTGCCTTATAATCCCCACATCCATTAATGTTATCTCTTCTTATTGTGTATTAGTATATCTGTGCCTGTATTTTTACACCTGTGACTACTCGCTTTAATCTAACATTTCCCATTGGGTATTATCTCATGAATAGAGTCTGAACGCATGCATAGTAATACATATATATTATATACTTAAGATCAAGGTGTATGTAACGTATTACCCCATTGTGCCTATACATATACTCTATAAGAGTATCCTATCGCATTGGGTTGCAAAGTGGTCAACTGTCTTTGAGCGTTTCTTGCAATGTGGGCATGTCCCTCCTCCAAACATATTACAAATATGTAAGTAGCAATATTGTGCCTTGTCTTACAAACATTTCATTCCCATGCTTTAGCCAAACAGAAAAGTTTACTACTGACGCCTGTTCATTCTCACAGATACAGCTTCTTATGGCAATTATTCCATCACTTTATAATCTAAGCTACACCAAGGCTCTTCGGTCATTGCATATCTGACTCTAAGATACTCCTTGACATGTTAAATAGTATTACTCCTTTATTAAATATTACTCCCTTTTAGATTTATCCTCAACCCATGCCTCAGTGTCAAGTGGACAGACATTCCTCATACTGCGCCATCTATCAATACAATGAGAATGAAAAGCATGTCCACACTTCCCCCAGCTAACAGAACACTCCCCTGATGTATCAAGACCATTCTGACACTCCACACAGGTATCCATAATGTGATTTCTGCATATTGCACATGTTTCTATCTGTATGTCAAAGGACCAGAGTCCTAAAATGTCCCAGCTTATCAATTTTATCTTAGGATTCTCAGCTCCGTTGTTTTTCATGGGTTTATTTACAATCTGTGACTGTTAAAATTTTGTTATGAAACCAAAGCAACTATGCTTGGCTTTTATTCTAAAGATACGCTAATCTAAAAGCAAATCATAAAATGAAAAGGTAAATTTTTATTTATATGTTTATTTTAATACTTAAGTTTATATTTAAGGTAAAGTCTGAATGCCTTTCTATATTTAAGGTAAAGTCTGAATGCCTTCTTATAGAATAAAGGGACCATATAATTTAAAAAATAATGACCGACAGAAAGAAATATAAAGATGATCCAAGTAAACACTAAACTTCAAACAAACTAGCATTTATTCTGGAAAAGATCCTCCTCAAAATTTTTATGTAATTAAATGCACCTTCATAACTGACACCGACAAGTATGATTTCTTTATACTTGACAAAAAGACTAAAAAGATAACTTTAATAAAAATAGAAATAGCCAGCTGTAAAAGAATACAACTATAAGGCACAGACAAACCCCTACGTCTCTACATGAAATAGATCTATGAAATTACCAAAATTTTTACTACTCTCCAGTTCCTTATCATGGGCAGCCCCAGCTAATGACTGAATCAGAATCAAAAAAGAAAGAAGAAGTCGCAGAGTCTGATTCTACAGCCGAGAATGACAGTCTCTACTCCCAGGAATCTGCATATAAACAGAAAGATGATTCGACACTCCGTGGACAGCTAACCCGCATGAGCAATGAGGATTTACTGCGTTACGAGTCGTTCAGGGGTAGCAATCTTCCCAAGACAACCATGAAGAAATTCATAAGCAGTGTTATTGGACAGGCAGTAAATCCAAACATAATCATTGGCATGTGTGGACTTAGTAAAGTATTTGTAGGGGAGATGGTGAGGGAGGCAAAGAAAGCCCAGTCTGCAGCAGGGGATACGGGTCCTTTATTGCCAGCCCACATACACGAGGCATACAGAAGGTTGTATAGGAAAATGCCAAACATGAAGGTATTTAAAAAGGAACCGTGGAATAATTAATTAACCTTTTGAAAACAAGTTGATGAGTGTTAGAATTTAAGTGTTTGTAACACGCACACAACCAGAGACTTTATAAAAGGTGTTGGTAAATATATTGAATTCTAATGTGGATCCTCTTAGGATGAAGGCGTTGAGGTGATTACTGTAAGACTAGATGTTGGCAAAGGGCCAAGGGAACACTTGGAGCTTTTCCTGAGATGATAAAAGGGATACGAGCTAAGACTAACCTTTTATAACGTTATTTCATCATTACAGACTGGCTCAACATGATTGCTTAGGCACTGCTAATAAAGAATTCTTTCAGGGCGGATCGCACCTGTCTGGTATAAAATTTTAATAAGCCTGGCCAATCCCATTTTAGGGCCGATATTGGCGTTTATATTGTTTAAAATTACTAAACTAAGTCTAAACCGTGCGTTGAGGGGACTAGTCTTAGAAAGTAGGTGTAGAAATACTTGATTTCATTATACTTGTTGGAGAGCTGTATTTTTATAAATTTCATATAAATAAATTCTAATCTATGAGTAAAAAACTTAAACAAAAATCACCAACAGTAACTTTAAAATACAATAAAATAAGTTTTATTAAGAAAATATTCTTTTTAAAAGACCACCATCAGCACAAAGGCTAGATAGACCAGGAATATAGGATAGATCACTATGAAAAGCTTATCTCCTAGCAGCATATGCTCTCTAAATACTACACCTGCGGTATAGGCACCCCAGACGGCTGAGAGCATGCCTACAATTATCTGAACAGGTAAGCCCATCCATTTCAAAGCAATGTTAAGCATAGAGAATAGCAATACTGGTCCCATTGAGTAGCCAAGTACACTGCAACAGATGAGTGCACTGATATTTTGAGCACCCAGGAAAAGGAGGAGGGTATAGATAGAAGCGCAAGAGAAAAGACTGATAAAATAGACATATCCGAAATGAATTTTGCCGTGAAGAACAAGAAGAGACGTAAAGAGTGCGAGGAAGAGAATTGGGCCTGTAAGGTCTGATCCCTTGCTCAATGAAGGAGCAGTGTGGGAGCGTAGAACATTGATAGGGAGGAGTGCCTCTGTTTTAATTAGGGACAAGTCTATTCCGAGATCGTACAGAAGCGGATGATCATTTGGAAGTGCTCCAGTAAAGGCACCCTTTAGATCCAGCTTGTCAGAATATGAATCACCTGGTTCTTCAAATCCGTTCATGAGAGGAAGGGCAGAAAAGTTTGCAGATGCTCGAATTATTAAGACGAGTCGGAAACGTAATGAGTTTTTCAAGGATACCTGTCATGTGTTTCTTTTGAGGAGGTGGGCTTAATGCTGAGTCCTACATCCAGATAACCGATGGCCACATAGAAGACACTAGATAATCTACGCGGTGCCAAGTGTCTTTACAAGACCGAGTAGATAGCAGAGGCATATGGACGTGGCAGACGCCTGGCAAGTACAAACCGAATGAAAAAGTCTAATAACCCCAATAAATCTATTTCTTAAAAGTATGAGTAACTTGATTAGATCTGATTTTCTTAAGTTTATTTTGTTTTTACTCTCATCTTGGATCTCCTTGAAATTAAAAGTATTTTAAAATTAACTCTTTTTCCAAAAAATACATGCTCTTCTCCCAAAAGATACATATAGCCAAGCCAATTATTCCAAAGCAGTCATGACGCCATCCCTTCATATGGAGAATAATAGCTATCCATACAATTTCATAGCTATCCATACAATCACCTAGTTTCTACGTAGGTCATAACAACCTTATTGTAGGATATCTTCTTAAAGAGTAGAACAACTTGTGAATATCTCTTCAAATGCAATTACGTGTCATTGCCACCCAACAAAATACACTAACAATTTTTCTACCCATGTTTGCTTATGAATTTTCAGAGGCCAACACTGAGAGTCCTCAGTTTGAGCTCGATGGGGTACCCCTCAGTCTCAAGGCTACTCCTAATTTTTTATGTATTAAATATTGTGGGAAGTCTTACAGAGATATACTATGCAATCTGGACATACTGGTGAATAAGAGAAGATACGCCTTTACATATGCATTCTGTGTGGTGACCCCTTGGTTTGAATTGCCTTTAGATGTCAACAAGCAAGAGTACACAGTTTCTATAGACGTTGTGACTAGGAAAGAGAAAGAGCAAACACATGAAAGCGGGGATAAACGACTCAGACTCCCCGATGATTCCTCAAACAGCACGACTGAGCAACAGCCACTGGTTACCGGTGCACTCGCCAAGGTCTGTTTATCAGATGAAGAAGAAGGGGGTCTTCCAGGACTCAAGAACCTTGGAGCCACCTGCTACATTAACAGCCTTCTCCAGTCTCTATACCATCTGAGAGGATTCAAGGAGCACATCTTTGACAGCACTGGCTATCACTCACTGCTGCTACAGAGGCTATTCTATCGCCTGGATAGGTTACGTCTGGGACAGACAGAGGAGTCCTCAGTGTATGATGCTATGGTTGGCTTTATAAAGAATCTTTCATTTGTTGACTCGGTTAACACTCACCAGGATGTCCATGAGTTTTCAAAGATGCTATTTGACAGACTGGAGAATGAGAATAAGGCACTGAAGGGCCTCATAGAAGGCACACAGGTGAACGTTGTGAACTGTGAATGCAAATGCACGAGTACTAAGGACGACCCGTTCCAGGACATACAGCTCCCAATGACCGACAGAGGCAAGAAGATCACCAGCGTTGGCGAGTCTTTAGAAATGTTCTGCAGGGAGGAAGAGCTCCATGGATACAGGTGCGAGAAACATGGGGAGACTAGCGCAAGGAAAAGAGCGATGTTCAAACAGCTGCCAGACGTTTTGTTCGTATTGATAAACAGATTCGGTGTAGATTGGGAGAGGGATGAGTTCATAAAGAATAACGATTACTACGAATACCCAGAACGTATGGATTTGGAAAGCTACATTTACAAGGAGGGAGAAGGAAAGAGTAGTGGCGGAGAGGGTAACAAGTTCAGATTGTATGGAGTCATTGTGCACAGTGGAGTTGCGGATGAAGGACATTTTCATTGTTATCTCAAGCTAAATGGCAGATATTATAAGTTCAATGACACGAGTGTTTATCAAGCATGCAAGGAGGAGGCGGTGGGCTGGAACTTCGGTGGGAAATATGCCCATTCCGCCAGTTTTAAGAACTTTTCCGCCTATTATCTAGTTTATATCCGAGAGTATAAGGATGATCCTAGTCTCAGAACCGACGGAGTACCTGGAAGGAATAATGCACTTGTTAACAGTACGAATGACTTTACGGTCAATGATGGAAAGGAACTTAACTTGAGTATAAATACGTTGCTGAACAAGTTACCCAATATCAAGGAGATTACAGAGCCAAGAGGGACCGTTTATTACAAGTACCTTACTAATTCTGTACTCCTCGGGTATTCTGGGCCTGGGCGGTACAACGTAGACAACTGCTCATATCCAACAACAAGGCCCCTTTCAGAGACCTGCTTGGAATTCGACAATATCTCGAAGGTGCTAAGGGGAAGCAAAGTATATAACAGCAAGATGGAGAGAATTGGGGATCGGGCAGCGTGTGGCGAAGAGATATACTTCGTATCTAACGAGAAGGGTCGGGGGAAGTTGGTGTTCATTAAGGTGTTCCGTGAGATGCCGTGGTGCACCTATCCATTGAATCTCTATGCTCTCGGGGCCTTTCCTATCGACAAATTTGAGGATTTTGGAAAGTTTGTGGATTACGAAGACTGGAAGGTCTACAGAGAAACGGGCGATGGAAAGGTAGAGGCTCTAAATTCTCAGGAGGAGTTGAGTGTGGGGGACGTGTTGATCATCTCTAAAACCGACGTGAGTGGATTCATCAAGGAATATGCAGAACATGAGCTTCTGCATATCTATGTGGACAACAGACCATTGTCTTCCATATTTGTAAAGAAAGGAATGTCGCCAGAGGGGATAGAAGAGGCAATACGCGAGTTCGTTTCTAGCGACGAGATATTTGCCGTAGATCGAGGGGATGGGACCGTATCTGGCGATAGGGGGAATTTTGTAGATTCAAAAAATAATGTGGAGTGCTTGATAAACTCAGGCTCCATATTCTATGTGGGGATTCAGACTGGGGTCGATATCAATCATATAACTCATGTCCACCTGTTTCTCCTTCCGGAAGGATCTACAAAGGAGGAGCTTCTGCGAGTCTTCAGGCGGTGTAGGTTCGTCTGCATGAACGCCATACAGACAGAAAGCGAGCTGGAGGTAGTTGAGTCATTCAAGGAGTCGGTAAATGTAAGGATCCTTGGGGATAGAGAGATACTTACCCCTAACAACAGTTTCATTATTATACAAAGGAAAATGCGAAGGCCACTTAAGGTTTCATTTTATGTGAACTCTTATAAACTGATTAATTATCCGTTTTTCATAGAGAATCCGGGCAGCGTGAAAAACTTGCGTGAGAAGTACTTTTTTACAAGCAAGATTGTGCGGTTTGACGGTCAGAATTACCATGAATGCTTTGCAGACGAGGTTATGGATTTTATGAAACATGAAATACTGCTAATTGAACAGAAATAAAATAAATTTATTGAGGGTCATTGTTGGCTTATTATCTCTATTTATGTTGACTTATTATTCTTGACTCTGTGCCAACTAGCCCTTCATAATTCTTTTGAATAAATACCCTCATATCGTATTTAGGTCCGGAACGACGTTAAACTACCGGGAAGTAGTTGGCTTGGCGGCAAGAGTGGTCAAGCAAAACCGTCAGTTCGGGGAATATCCCTACTTACTGCTTCTCGGAGGGGGTTTACTCACTTATATGGCTTGGACCAACAGTTCTCCATCTCCGTAGGTAGTTTTCTGCCAGGGACCGGAAGGTGAGGTTCCTCCATCACGGTGTTGCCCCTACCACCGCCTGGGCATCACCAGGATTAATTCGAGCTATTATGAACTACCCAGAGTGGAAACACAATGACGGGGGCGCACCTGAATCTACAAGCCCTTAAAAACAGGTTGTGGCCTAACTAAACATGCTTGGTAAGACGCTCCTGATGTAGTGGAGTGTCTGCAGTGAGGGGCTATGATTAAACCGGGTGGTTACAAGGATTGTAAGATTGCAGGGCTAAGCACGCATAGATGCACCCCATCAGGTTGGTGACTTCGCGCGGTAACCGGGATAGATCCGGCCTTCCTGGCGAAGCTGTCAGCTCCCAACAGATAACCAAAGTCCTTGGTGATCTAATTCACTGAGCCATCCGCCGGATTCTTTGGGGTGATGATGCCCTTATCGTGTATCATGCTTCAAATCTCACAGTACATATCCGCTATACGAGAGCCTAAAGTACAAGTTGTGAATAATTGTATTGTTGACAATGCAATAAGCTCGAATAAATCAGTTAATTACTGTATTTATCGTTATTTCAATAATTATATTAAGGGGATTGCTCATATTTTTATTCCTGGGGTATTTGTGCTAATCTCGCAACTCTTGTTCAATACTGTCTCCTGGATAAAATGCGAACGCATACATAGTGATTCTTTTAATTCGTATTTAAGACAGAGCCCGAGGTGTGTGCAATGTACTACCTCGCTGTGTCTCTAGAGCAATGAAATATAAAGGAATTTTGATCATCTGAGTATAATTATCCAAAACATAATGTACCAATAAGCTGTTGATAAAGATTTATTCTATTGGGAATGATTCAACCTTAAGGACGGTGAGTACTTAAAGTTAATAAGGAAAATACTTAGTATAAGAATGATTAGAGATGGTACAAAGGCAAAGCAGAGATGTCCCCAATTCTCAAAAGTAATTCCAAAAAAGCATGATCTTATCTCGTTTTCATTATAGAGCTCATTCCTAAACGGAGAAAAAAAAACACTAGGGTAAAATGCACGAGTATAAGCCTTTTTTTGTTCTGAGGGGGCTTCTGCAATTATTTTCCTA
>JALPMT010000882.1:0-11096 GCA_024243955.1 Pancytospora epiphaga
CCTGAAGTCGCTGCCTTTCCGAGGCGTACCTTTTGGAATCAGGTACGTGATCCCTCGGTAGAACCAGGGAGCCTGTTCCTCGCCTTCTAAACATATTTTTCTAATAATAGTATAAATATACTCATGACGTGAGGAACACTTCTTTATAAAGAAGTTGAAGACTCCGTCGGGGCCGGCTGCTTTCCAGTTCTGAAGATATTTAATAATATCTATAAACTCAGCTGCCGAGGGAAGCACACTCTGATCAGAGGTGTCGGGCACACAAGTAAATAAATACTCGTCGTACCTTTCTGTGTCTACCTCCCGCCGGTTCCACATGGTGGACCAGAATGCTACTATGTCTTCCTCTGGAACATTATGTTCCAAAGGCTGCTCTTCCGTCAATCGTCTATAAAAACGACGCCGGTAAAGCTCGAAGCATCGGTTATCGGCCCGGAACACTTGGCGCCGTTCGCTGCTGTGCAGCTTACTTTCGTAAACTTTAACACGATCCTCCAGGATACTTATTCCCTTCATTAAATCGCGCTTAAGGTCGAGCACCAAGTTTAATTCCCTCATCACCCGTTTCGCAACGGTGAGGTCCTTTCCAGAAAGTTTTTTCCCAGCGCTTTTGGCCTCAAGAATAGTGATCCTTGCCTTGTTATCGGCGATCTTCTTCTCAATGCTTTCACGCCAGGTAGACTTTGGCCGTTCCCGAAGAGTAGCTTCTTCGTAGCATTGTTGCGCAGCTTGGAGTTGTCGCGCTATGTCCGACATGGACACAGGAGGGTATGAATAGCCCTCAATAAATTTACTTTATTTTATTTTTTGTTTTCATTCTGTTCTTATGGTGTTGTCTTTGTAAAGAATTAAGGTTCTTTGGTTTCCAAGTTTTATTGAAAGTCATTTTTATTGTTAAATGTTGAACATTGTTATATGTGACTATCACTAACTTTAGAACTAATTTATTCAAGTTTATTGCATTGTCAACAATACAATTATTCATAGCTTACACTTGAGGCTCTTATATAGTGAATATGTACTGTGAGATTTGAAACACAATACAAGTGCCATCACTCCAGAGAATCCGGTGAATGGCTCAGTGAATTAGACCACCAAAGACTTTGGTTATCTGTCGGGAGCTGGCAACTTCGCCAGAAAAGCAGAGTCTATTTTTATTGCAGCGCAAAGTTACTAACCTGATGAGGCGTATCTATGCGTGCTTAGCCCTTCAATTTTACAATCCTTGTAGCCACCCGCCTGGTGCATCACATGCCAGTCGTCCTCCCGATTTAATCATAGCTTCTCACTGCAGACACTCCACTACATCAGGAGCGTCTTACCAAGCGTGTTTAGTTAGGCCACAACCTGTTTTTAAGGGTTTATCATTTGTAGATTTAGGTGCGCCCTCCATCATTGTGTTTCCACTCTGAGCATTTCTTAATAGCTTGAATTAGCTCTGGTGGTACCCAGGCGGTGATAGGGTCACCATCATGATAAAGGAATCTTACTTTCCTGTCCCTGGCAGAAAACACCCGCCCTCTCTACGGAGATGGAGAACTGTTGGTCCAGGCCATATAAGTGAGTAAACCCCCTTCGAGAAGCAGTGGCTAGGGAGCTTCCCCGAACTGACGGTTTTGCTTGGTTACCCTCGCCGCCAAATCAACCACTTTTCGGTAGTTTAACGTCATTTTGGACAGACGTTAGCAAGTATATCCTTTAAATATTGACGCAGCGCTAAGTATCATAACAAGACTAATAATAAATCAACCCTAAGCAAAGATTAAAATTACGTGGATGTAGCCCTCACTTGTTTGATACAAACCAAATTGAAAAAGCCTAACATCCTTAAAAGAATTATTTTATTCCATGTACTTGCCAATTACTTTATATAAAGTTAGAATTTGTCATAATTTAAGAATTTATTTTAAAGGATTTATAACATAGATCTCTTCTAGGTCAACTTATAATAATGGCATTACCGTTTGGTCAACTGCTGTACAAATGTTCAACCGGTTCATACTGTAAAAACTAAAGTTTAGTGTAGCTTTATCGGCTCTGACGGGTTCTGCCATTCATAATCGCTTTGAAGCACCTGTATTTACATTTGCCTTTAAGCATAACCGCTGCGTCGGCACTGGTTTGAGAACTTACGGTTGACTTGTCTTTATTAATCTCTAAGCCTATTGCGTCAAAGAATTGTATTGTGTTCTTAGTTATCCATGACAACACCTCTTCCATCTCAGCCAGCAGCTTTAAATCATCTATAGACCGCAAATAATTGGTAGAATACATTTCATAATAAGTTTTCCCCAACATATTTGTACACAATTTATTCTTCTTTATATCTTTTATTCATAAAATTACTAATTTGTAATCTGTTATCATTTTTAACCCTTTCTATATTAAATAAAATTGTTAAATGTTAGTTATGGTTTATATCCACTTTATTACCTCGGGAAGAAGCTTCAAAGGTTTCCTTAGTCCTTCACCAGCATCCAATTTTACGGTAATTGCCTCCGCGCCTCCACCCTGGGCAGATCCACGTCGGTATTCAAAAAAATGCTTTCCAGCGGGTTTTTAAGCACTAATGCCTGTATATACGCATCGGCAGAGTCGGTTAACCCAATCATTCTTGAGTACTGTTTATGATAATTTGTTACCACCCAATGTCATTACACCATTACATACAGAATTATTTTTGTCTTTCACTTTATTTCGAATCCAGGTTTGTTTGCTAATACATCATATTTTCTTTTATTCTCAGTCTCCATTGTCACCAATTTGTCCTGACTTGTTATTCTCACTTCTATTAGTATTACTTCTCACCGCTTCTTATCATGGACAAATATATCCGGTCGATTCGCATCAACATTTATCACCATCCATACTCGAATGTCTACCTGAATATCTACATGATCGTTTACAACGATCTCCTACAGTGAGTGGTTTCTCACGCGCGGGTGCACTTTAATTTTATACTTTGTATACAAGCCCAAATGTATGTATAATATCACTTAGTTATGTATTCTTGTGTAATAATAGTACAACATCCTGTTGCATTGTGTAGCCAGGTGATCTACTGTTTTCGGCCATTCTTTGCAATGTAAGCATTAGTCTGCTCTTCTCCAGACATATATCTTTTCTATATTAAACACTTTTACCACATAATCTCCTATACAGTTTCTCAAGTTCCTTTGTTTGTCAATTTTACAGTATCTGGTTTATTAATCTACCTCTTGCTTTTATCATATAGTTAATATGACGTATCTAATACCATAATATCTAATATCTTTGCCTTCGGTAAAATTTTCATCAACAATTTGATGACTTCATCTAACCATTTTTCTTATTAACTTCTGCTAAGATTGTGACTAATAGAATATGATTGATTATTACAGAACATAATTATAACAAAACCAGAAATTTAAAGAACCCTGACTTTATAGCTAGGCTACCACTATTTATTTAATTCAATAATTTATAAAGTGGGGGCCATTATAAAAACGGGAAATTTATTAAAAGCAAAAAGATAGTGTTGCATTATTTTAAAATCCATTAAAACCGTGTCACACCTACCACATTCATTAATATCACCTTTATACTCTTGATTATAAATTAACTAACTAATTTATTGCGGGTTATTGCGTCGTTAACGATACAATTATTCACAACTTGCACTCGAGGCTCTCGTATAGCAGATATGTACTGTGGGATTTAAAGCACGATACGGGCGCCATCACCTTGGAATCTAATAGGATGGCTCGGAGAATTAGATCCACAAGGATTTTGGCTATCTGTTGGGAGCTGATAGTTTTGCCAGGAAGGCCGGATCTACCCCGGTTACCGCGCAAAACCGCCAACCTGATGGTGTGTATCTATGCGTGCTCGACCCTGCAATTTTCCAATCTTTGTAGCCACACGTAAATCAACAAATATATTACTTAACATAACTTCGTGCTCCAATTAAACAATACAATTAAAAATGGTGTTTTATAATATTTTTATGAGCTTTTTAATTTAAATACATGCCTTAACAATGCTCTTTCCATTTTTCTATTACAAATAAATGTGTGATCAACTATCTCATATTAAACTATACAAACCCATCAAACAGGTATACTTTTATTATAAATCAATCACCAACAAAGTATGCTCACTTATCACAGTGGCCTCTATTGTTTTCAACTTTTATTGTCTTCTAATTAAAATTTTCAACTTTTTAATAAAAATTAAAAAAAACCACCAATATTGCCCCATACAATGTCAAAACTGGGCGGTTATCCCAATCTTAGACTAATGTTACCAGCAGTGCTAGGAATCATAATAGCCATCACAACATTAACATCTACACCGATGCTTTTAAATAAACAGAAAAAGTATTATGAAATGAACGAATCTAAATTGACCAAGCTTTGGAAAGATGAAGGAATGCATGATATGGCAGTTCCATGGTCAATAATGGCCTGCGATAAATTCAAAGGAGAGTTTACTAAGAGCTGTAGTTTTTTTCTTTTTAACTTTATATTAATAATAGTAGTAGCCATTCTTACCGATAAAAAGTTTCACGAGGGAATTGATATTTGTGAAATAGCAGAAGTAGGTTCAATAATATTGGTATACGTAATTTGGAAAGATGTGTATATAAGGAACATTTTGAAGAGCGCATTTACTTTTGCTGGCAGTATTATTATTGGTATATTGGCTGCGTTTTACTTTATCACAAGAAAGAGGATGAATTGGAAGGTACAAATTATTTGTATTTTCTTATTATTAACGTTTTTGAATATGCACATAGCAACACTTATTTTTACTCGTGAAAATGTAATAAACTCTGATGATACGATCATTGAAAATTACAAAGGTCCATATATGAGCGAAGAGCTCAAAGAAAGAATAATTAAAATTTGCGCAGATGGTGGCATATCGAAGAACAATATTTTTGTTAGGAATAAATTAAAAGTCAATGCTGAAGCATCTTCAGGATTGTTTCATAAAACCATACACATTTATACCGGTATACTTATAGCCACTAATGATGAGATGTTGATTGCATGCATCTATCATGAGATAGGACATATAGTTAAGCATCATTGTATTAAGGCTACTGTAGTTTCTGTAATAATCACGGGGATATGGTATATAAGTCTAGTCTTTATACATTATAAAATGACAGTATTTACCAACGGAATTGCCGCCATAGCATTATCAAATATCATTTATGATTGTGGGAGCATTCTTTATAAATATATAACGAATAGCTACACATTAAAGTTAGAAAAAGAGGCTGATTATTATGCTTATTCAAACTTTTCTAACATAAAAGCATTTTGTGATTTACAAAGGGTTCTTAGCATTTATGGTCATAAATGCATATTTTTTGATCACGATGATTACTGGATGGTATTTTTTAATGATCATCCTAGCTGTTATAAACGACTATTAAAGGCGAAAGAATACGCAAGCTTCACGGGGAAGTAAACTGGTTTTTAATGTGAGTATTTTTGATAACAACAGAACTGTGAAACAACATATTAGCACACATCTTAAAAAGTTAAAATAAATTTAGTAAGGGTTATTAGACTTTTTCAGTCAGTTTGTACCGGGCAGGCTTGAGCTACGTCCACGTGCTCCTGCTCTCTGCTCTGCTCTGCTCTGGACTGGCTTGTCCTCGGTCTCGTCGAGGCGCTCGGCGCCGCGTCGATATTCGAAGGATATGCTCTCCAGCGTCTTCTTGAGCACGATCGTCTGGATGTAGGACTCGGTTATCCCGATGTCCTTCGAGTTGAATTAATAATAAATTTATTTGAGATTAATTTTACTTTATATCTCTTTTATCGCCTCGGGAAGGAGCTTCAGGGGCTCTCCTAGCCCTTTTCCAAGATCCAGTCTTACGGTAATCGCCTCAGCGTCTCCACCCTGGGTAGGTCCTCGTCAATATTCGAAAGAGATGCTTTCGAGCGTTTTCATGAGCATTATTGTCTGGATGTATGCCTCGACAGAGTCGGTCAACCACATCTCTCTCGAGTACTGTTTGTAATAGTTCGTTACCACACCATTTCATGTCATGTCATTACATAGGGAATTATTTTTGTCTTACACTTCATTTCAGACTCAAGTTTATTTGCTAATACATCATACTTTCTCTTCTTCTCAGTCTCCACTGTCATTAGTCCCTCCTGACGTGTTATTCCCACCTCAATTAGAATTATTTCGCGTCACTTCTTAATTATTTAAAGTTAAAAAGGTTTTTGTTTATACAATGTTTTATAATATCTTTGACATAGCCTGGAATATTTGCATTTGATAAGATTTCATGAGGAAGTAAAATAAGTCTTATACGTCTGTTGGATTCTTCAAACACAGAGTTGAGGTGGTTAACCTTCATAATAAAAAATCTCCCCTTTTTAACACAAATACATTGTTCTGAAACAATATCACCAAAAATACCCGCTTCTTCGTATGCCTCTCGTTTAGCTGCTAAAGCCAGTGTTTCATTTTTCTTAACACCACCTTTTGGAAATATAAAATGACCTTTGTCATTTGAAATTAAAAGAAGCTGCCCATCCTTCAATACAGGGATTATCCCGGCTATAACTCTCATTTGGGCTATTTTTAAAACAGTTCTCCTTTCAAAATATCAATCAATATGAATGTCTAGAGATGGCCTAGAATGAATTTACTCAGGGTCATTAAACCTTTTCATTTGGTTTCCACCGTTACTAGTCGATCCTGCCTCGCAACCCCACGTCTATTAATGTCATCCTTTCTTATCTAGCACAAATATATCTGACCGATTTGTTTGTATTTGCATTCCTGTGGGTATTCGCACTGATCTCTCAATTCTCATTGGATACTGTCTCCTAGATAGAGTGTGAAGGCATTTGTAATAATACATATAAATTATATACTTAAGATCAAGGCGTATGCAACGTACTACCCCATTCTGTTTGTGGGTATAATCGTGATAAAGCATTCTATCGCATTGCGTTGCAAGGCGGTCATCTGTCTTTGAGCGATTCCTGCAATGTGGGCATGTTCCTGTCTCTCCTCCAAACATATTACAAACATGTAAGTAACAATACAGTGCCTCCTCTTACAAACAATTCATTCCCATGCTTTAGCCAAACAGAAATGTCTACGACTTATACTTACTCATTTCCACAAAAATTGTACAAATTCTTATGGTAATTATTATATAGCTGTACAATTTGAGCAGCACCAAGGCTCTTTGCTGTTATCTTATCGGCCATTGCATATCTGACTCTAAGATTCTCCCTAATGTTACCCCCTTCCATAAAGTAACCCATATTAATAAGAATATTACATAAACACATGATAATGCATGAATGTCGTCCTATAAACATAAAACCGCAATTATTTATTCATCAAATTTCGACCTGATAACATTCTCAGGTATTTCTGATAATTCAACTTCAGAAAGCTCAAAAGCCCTTATTTTCTTAATGTCTTTTTGGAGAACAGTAAGAAGAGCCTTAAAAATACAACCTTCTCCATTATTCTCCTCAAGATTGGTAGTGACAATATCACACTTATGCCCAAGAGCACAGCTCCTATACTCTGAAAAATTGCCATCAGTTTCAATGATAAATATCCTTGGGTTGTTATCCTTTGCAGTTATCAAAACGGTTCTGAGACCAAATGGTCTGTTCCCCATATCTACTGTATATTTCTGCTTGAATACACCGACGGCTCTAGCAAGCATTTCAATAGAAATATCTTCTCCTGTTGAGTATTTGTAATTACGACAGACGTGGATGGCCTCGTTCAATACAGGAATTGAGTCAGGCTTGAGGCCTGAAAACAAAATATAAATGTTCATCTCCTTGTCCACGCAATATATCTTTGGGAGTGGGATGAGCAATGTATTGACTTGTTTGTTTTCATAGGCAATTTGTACAGTTTTATTGGTTCTTTGTATAACAATCGTACTTCCCTGGGCACTGGCATTCTGGGCATATTCTACCTGCTGAATTCTACCTTCTGAGTTGAATATTCCATTTTTCATATCATCATCCAGATCCATGGGATGATAAAAATAACAAAATGTATTAAAAAGGGGCAGTAAAGCCAGGGAAGAGAGTAAAGTGTAGTTTAGTAGCTTAAAAACGCAATATAATTGATAGAGACACGGTAAAATGCCGCATGACAGTCGATCACCTTACATCAAAATGTTAGAAGATTCTATTCCATATATACTTGTGGAAATATAACGAGGGTGTACCATAAAGATATATTGGTGTCAGTGTAGTTACAAGGTATCGCAGCACATTTAATCTAAAAGAGTATCATTGTGGGGTTAATGCATACATTCACGGGAATGCATACACAAGTGAGTTATTCAAATATACTATTATATGGTAAAAAGTTATTATATAGTGACTTTATAAAGGAAATGTTTATTTGATTCAACTTATATAGCTAGCCTACCGCAATTGGCTATGACACAACACTTTCTGTAATGTTATTAGTCTACTTTAGATGATACTTTCTTAAAGGAAAGTTAGACATTTTTGATAGGTAAAAATTTATTTAAAACTTATATATAGTTGGCCTGGGACAAGATTGTGTTATAAGTCCTTTTAAACAAATACCCCAATTATAACAATATCTAACTTATATTGAAAAGGGAATGTCAAAGGAAGCATGTAAATGTACTGGAAGTACCAACTAACATGGATGTTTAAATCCAAACTAGAGTGCTGAGAAGAATCCTGTGTTGTTGTCGGATATTCCTAAGATGGAAATATAAAAGTTTTACATTTTATATGAAATAAATTTATCGAGGGTTATCCTTCCGAAACGACGTTAAACTACCGGGAAGTGGTTGACTTGGCAGCGAGGGTGGCCAAGCAAAACTGTCAGTTCGGGGAATCTCCCTAGCCACTGCTTCTCGAAGGGGGTTTACTCACTTATATGTCCTGGACCAACAGTACTCCATCTCCGTAGGGAGGGTGGGTGTTTTCTGCCAGGGACCGGAAGGTGAGGTTCCTCCACAACGGTGCTGCCCCTACCACCGCCTGGGTATCACCAGAGCTAATTCAAGCTATTAAGAAATACACAGAGTGGAAACACAATGACGGGGGCGCACCTGAATTGACAAATGATAAACCCTTAAAAACAGGTTATGGCCTAACTAAACACGCTTGGTAAAACGCTCCTGATGCAGTGGAGTGTCTGCAGTGAGGGGCTATGATTAAATCGGGAGGACGACTGGCATGTGATGCACCAGGCGGGTGGCTACAAAGATTGTAAGATTGCAGGGCTAAGCACGCATAGATGCATCCGTTGGCGCTACGCCCCATCAGGTCGGTGACTTCGCGCGGTAACCGGGGTAGATCCGGCCTTCCTGGCGAAGCTGTCAGCTCCCAACAGATAACCAAAGTCCTTGGTGATCTAATTCACTGAGCTATCCGCCGGATTCTCTGGGGTGATGGCGCCCGTATCGTGCTTCAAATCTCACAGTACATATCCGCTATACGAGAGCCTCAAGTGCAAGTTGTGAATAATTGTATTGTCGACGATGCAATAAGATTGAATAAATTAGTTATATTGAGGGTTATTATTAGACTTTTCAATCAGTTTGTACCGGGCAGGCTTGAGCTACGTCCACGTGCTCTCCAGCGTCTTCTTGAGCACGATCGTCTGAATAATGTAGGACTCGATTATCTTGATGTTTTACATTTTATAATGAGAAAGGAAATATAAAAGATTTACATTTTATGATAAGAAAGGAGAGAAGGCTAGAAGCATACGACAATGATACTTTAGATATTCATCTACTGTGGCTCATCTGGATAGTATCATAGGCCATAAATAGATTTATTGTAATTGGAAGCTTGTTATCCACGGTGGTGTGTGTATTGTATACTTGACTTGATACCTACCATCGGTAAACAAAAGGTAAAATTTTTATAGGTCATTTAAAGCTAATTGGTCGTTTATATTGCTGACAATGGACTGGGCATAGCGCCTTACATTAAAGTCTATTAAAGTCCTTGCTATTTTCATGGCTGAATCAAAAGATTTTAAATTGTGACAATGATAACCGTCAATGCTAAACACACAATAATAAATTAAGCCAACAGAAGAATGATCCTGTTTAGACTAATATATCTATAACAGCCTTTAAATAAAAACTTCAAAATAACCTAAAAGTTTCATATTCTTTTACTTTCAACTTGCACACCTCTTAAAGATTTGTTTTATATTTGAAACACCACGGTTATAACGGATGAAGACAATAAAAATATGGTGCTAGCTTTCATTACCGTATGGATATGTACAGCTCTTTCCACTTATATCCAAAACAGTGGTCTTTATTTGAGAACAAACGGTACTTTTGGAAAAGCCAATGAGGCAGAGTATTTTACAACATATTCCATAGAAAACTCAGAGCCAGGCACGGTTGCTATAGGGAATTCTGAGCTTGGTTTTATTGCACATGACGGTGAAAGAGTGTATCTCAAAGGAATGCATTCTGATACCGGTAATAGAGATGATGTAGAAAAAGGAGTTACTTTGAATCTAAAAGAAAAGGATAAAGACACTATGTCATATAAATTGGCATTCATAACAGATAATACCTACAAAATAATGCTACATTCAGATAACAAGAAATGTATTGTAAGGAATAAGATGGGGTTAACGGTAAAAAGCTGTAATGAGGGTCAATCTCTTTTCAAGTTTTCAGAATCTAAGACAGAAGCCAAAACAGAAACCAGCAATAAACCGAAGGACAATGCTAACAAGAATGCCAAGTCTAAAAATGATAATAAATCTAAAGAATCAAAAACTAAAAATGATAATAAACCAAGTACTGAGAAGAATGATGAGTCTGATGATGAAACAGCTACTAAAGAAGAACAAGAAGATTCTAATAGCTCAGATAGAAGCACTGACAAATCTAAAGATAAAAATAAGCCATCTTCTAAACAGAAAGATGACACCGGTAAACATAGACCAGCTTCAGAAAAAGAGGCAGATAAAAAGGAAGATAAAACGGACACTGCCACTAAAGAAGAACCAAAGAGTAAAAACAAGAAAAAAGAAGTAAATGATGGAAACAATATCGCTAGTGAATCACAAGAAGATAG
>JALPMT010000879.1:0-10804 GCA_024243955.1 Pancytospora epiphaga
GAGCGTTTATATCTGCCGAGAGATGAAATGGGACGAGGCCTTCACAATATTGAGATGCGTAGTGAGCAGATGCTCCTTCAGTTTTCAACATATTTACAGGCCAACGCGCCAGGATCTACAAGGTGTGCAGCCATTTACAGGGTTGAAGCAGAATGTCATAGCCATCTATGTAACATCAAGGAATATCTTAGAGTTAGATATACAATGGCCGAAGAGGTAATAACAAAGAGCCTCAGTGCAGCTCAGATCGCACAATTGTACAGCGATATAATAATCGCTATAAGAAGCTGTACAATGTTCGTGAGAATGAGCAAGCATCAGTCGTAGACTCTTCTGTTTGACTAAAGCATTGGAATAAAATATTTGCAAGATGAGGCGCGGTATTGCTATTTGCAGGATCGCAACATGTTTGGAGGAGAGACAGGAACATGCCCACATTGCAAGAAACGCTCAAAGACAGTCGACCACCTTGCAACGCAATGTGATAGAATGCTTTATCACGACTATACCCGTAGACACAATGAGGTAGTACGTTGCATACACCTCGGGCTTTGTCTTAAGTATGGACTAAAAGCATTACCACGTATGCGTTCACACTTTATTCAAGAGATAGTAACTAATGAGAATTGTGAGATTAGAGTAGACATGCGAGTACCCACGGGAATAAAAATACAAGCAAATCTCCCAGATATATTTGTGCTAGATAAGAATAGATGACATTAATAGAAGTGGGGATCACGAGTCAGGACCGACTAGTAACGGTGGAAACAGAGAAGATGCACAAGTACAATTGTAAATAAGCTTGGGCGAGAATACGGGTGCAGAACGCGGATCATACCATATGTGATGACATGGGACGGAGTGGTAACAAAGTACTACAGGGGGCACTTGAATGACATCGGGATAATTGATTTTATTTAGGCCTACATCTAGACGATCGTGCTCAAGAAGACACTGGAGAGCACGTGGACGTAGCTTTCTCGATACAAATTAAATGAGGAAGTCTAATAATCTTTGATAAATTTACCATCAAGTTTACTAGTTTACAAAGTATTTTTTTAATTATTGTTTTGATTTAACTTTATTTTTAATTGTAGGCAAAGATATTTAATTGAAACTGTACAATTTATAATGTTTGAATATTTTTTTGTGGTTGTTACAATTTTCTAGTAAGTAACTTTTAAAGCATAGCATAATCATAAAATAATTAAACTATAAGCAATTTATGAATGACAATCTTTAACTGTAGTATTTTATCTGTTAAAGCATAGTTACATTATATATAGTGAATATAATATAATAATGTGAATATACTCGGTAGAACATAACAAATTTTATTTAGTACATCCCTAAAACATCAATTGAAAGACTCTTTATCTTCTCAAAATTGTCGTCTTCAAACAAAAATTCTGCTTTAATTCTTTTTCCTTTGTGAATGAATGGAAACCAAAACCAAGAACATGGAAGCATATTCTCAAAAGGAAATTCTGTTATTTTAAACCATGTTGGGTTTGCCATTTCAGGTGTGTCATGCGGTGTTCCTTCCCAGCTCTCCCCAACAAATACATGGACCCATGTTTCCTCGTGTTTTTCTTCTCTTTTGGCAACAAAAACCCCCGCCTCTTTAAGTTCTTTGCATATTATTCCTGATTCTTCAAATACTTCTCTCTTGGCACATTCGTCCATTGTTTCATTGGGTTCCATTTTCCCACCATATCCGTTCCATCGACCCTTTCCGATCTTCCTAGATTTTCTAGCTAAAAGATACTCATCCCCGCGCCTCAAAAAAACAAGTGAGTAGTACTTTTTCATAGGGTCTTTAGAATAAAAATTTGCCTAATTTTCCAAAGCAGTTTTTGTTGACAGAAAAAATTAAATTTGGCTTTTTGCATGGATTTATTTGTTTAAAATGTATTTTATTGTTTTATCATGAAAACACAAGGCAAAATATTTACGGCAAGCTTGTATTAATTAAAACGATGCTTTAATTAAATTAATAAAAAATATTGTAAATACGTCATTTGGACATAGTTTATAATGAAAACAAATTGAGAGGGTTATCAGCAATCTGTGAAATCTATATTTTCATGAAGACTTTGGACTGATTAAGCTTGGGTTATAAAATAAAATAAATTTATTGAGGGTTATTATTAGACTTTTCAATCAGTTTGTACCGGGCAGGCTTGAGCTACGGCCACGTCCACGCGCTCCTGCTCTGGACTGGCTTGTCCTCGGTCTCGTCGAGGCGCTCGGCGCCGCGTCGATATTCGAAGGATATGCTCTCCAGCGTCTTCTTGAGCACGATCGTCTGGATGTAGGACTCGACGGACTTGGTTATTTCGATGTCTTTTGAGAGCTTGGGTTATAAATTCTAAGTTGAATAAACAGACAACTAACTTATTTAGATAAATCATTTCAATTAAATATCTTATACTTTTAATAGTCATGCCTTTATAGTGTTACTACTATGAAATACAATGAAATAAATTTGTTTAAAATGAAAACACCAAGAAAATTACTGTGAAGCTAGAGGCTGGCAAACAACTAGCAAAAATCTATAGGTGTCTTGAGAAAGTAATAGAAATTACTGACTAGACCAAAATTAACTTTTACCTAATCTATTTTATTAAAAAATAAGTATTCATTCTGGTTATACGCCAATTAATATTTTACAAATACACATTTATACGTTAAAACTATTATAAGCAAACACATATGAAACGATACCATAAAGTGAGAAGTATAGACATAAACAATGGGAAGATTTTATAAACACACAAGTGAAGCAATAGAGTCTAAACCTGACCCGGAGGTTACTGCCTCAAAAATAGACTTCAATTCTGCTGTTTTATCAAATCTCAACTACACAATCATTCTCTCCTTTGCATTTATCCTCATCTTATTAAAATCATACGGAAAAAAGCCAACACAAAGAGGAATTCTTCATACTCGTCTTCAAATGCTTGGTGGATGGATCCTTAATTTTTCAATTTTATTCTCTCTTATTTTCTCAAGCTCGATTACTCTGCTCAGCAACAAATATACTTTACCACGCCATAATATAGAAGTACTCAAGGCATTTGAAGGCACATTTCTCAAAAGTTACAAAGGATATTCTCTGGATCTGGCTGCTGTTATGACATTTTCACTGAAGCTGTCTGAAATATTATTGATTTCGTCCCTTTTCTTTTTGCTAGCGACGCTAGTGCCAACTGGAAGCAGAGAAGATGAAGGACTGAACAAATACAATATCTCAAATTCGTCTTTGGGGTCATTCTCTATATTATGGGGTATATGTAGAATACCTGTCCATCTTTATCTGGATGCATACCGCTCCGTCTTTGAAGGACGTCTAGCAATGTTCCTTTTTGATCTGATATCCCTGGCAGAAATATTTATAGCTGCTGTTATCCTTTTAATACTCAAAGTAAAGCGTACATTAATGTTAGAGTCTAGCTCACAGGGTGATATTTTAATTCTAAGTCTTACGTTGATATTTTATGGTATTTTTAAATATGCTGTCAATCTTATAAGTATGCCTTTCCCTGTCGATGAACTAGGCGTTCAAGCTATAACCAGTGCACAGTTCAGTTTGGAGCTAGTTCTTTATCTCCTTGCTTCAAGTTTTTTTGTTCCACGAGAAGAAGTACTTCAGACACGTACACAACAATCCAATTCAGCATTGGATCTTGTTAAGCCATCTTTAAGCAACTGCGATCCAGATGTGGTTTTACTGCCTCCCACAATAGAATTTGACAACAAAATTTTCAGTTATTAAATTTTTAACCATAATATACTAATTTACAAATAAAACCTATATATTTATTCTTATTAAAGCATTTATTTCAATCTATAACATAATTAAAAGATTTTCACATTTGTTTATCTTCTTCAGCTATTGCCAAAGCTATATCATAAATTATAGACTCGTATGTACAAATACACTCTACCTTGCCTATCAAAAGTGCAAACATAGACCTGAACTCTGCAACAAGCGGGCTCTTAGCGTTGCTATTTCTCATAATAATCCAATTTGTATATTTCAACAAATCAATAGCATCTTCCCTACAACATTTACAAGTTAATCTAACGCAAAATGGTAATCGTACATTAAGATCTGAAATCACTTCTATGACTTTGTCACAATCAGGCTTTGCTATTTGTTGATCATCCCCTTCGCCATCAATATTGTTTCGAGCACAATTTTCCTTCCTATGCGCCTTAGTTCTACAAGTATCTAAAGATATTTTCATTTTCTTCTCTCTGTTCATTTTTCTTTCAATGGAGGCTGGAGTTTGTAAGTATATCCCATGGACTTCCAGAAAAAGATTGCTAACCCTTTCCTTGTTGTCCTGAAACTTCATTACCATTCTGCGTTGACGTTCTGTCAACTTCGATAGATCAGTCTGTTCATATATGCTCTTAAAAGGAACGTAAGGAGGCAATCTTTCCTTTCTTTTCTTTTTCCTCTGTCTTTGTCCGTTATAATTTTTAATAATACTTTCAGATGTTTTCAGAGCTTCGGGATCTACTGGATCTAGCGACAATGGAGATTCTAAAAACACACGAATTTCATCAACTGGTTCCATCGCTCATATTCTTTCACGTTTTTTATATTTTTTTGGCGGGAACAAATAGCCATGTGAAATAAAATGATAACTGTTGGAAAGTTGACTACAAAAGCAGAATTGAACAATATGCTACTCTACATTAATGGTCATATAATTTTGCCTTGATTTGTATATACTTGTTGAAACATAGTTAAACGTAATATGAACAAAGTAAATTTATTAAAAATTATTGTTGGCTTGGGAAAAAAGCACGAAACCGCTCCGGCCCTTCTCCAGTCTCAAATCTTACAGTATTTGCCTATGGGTCTTTACCTTTGGCAGATCAACATTAATATTCAAAGGATTCACTCTTTAACGTTTTCTTGAGTGCTATTGTTCTAATGTACAACTTAACGATATTAATTAATCTAATCCCCTTCACATATTGTTTGTTTTAGTTTGTTACTACTTGTCTTATATTATTACCTACAGAATTGTCTTTGTTTTGTGTTTAATTTTAGATTTACGTTTGAGTACAATATGAAAAAAATCTTTAATTAAACTAAATAATAAAGATATTTAATCATTTATGAGCATATTGTGTCCGAAACGACGTTAAACTACCGGGAAGTAGTTGACTTAGCAGCGAGGGTGGCCAAGCAAAGCTGTTAGTTCGAGGAATGTCCCTGGTCACTGCTTCTCGAAGGGGGTTTACTCACTTATATGGTCTGGACCAACAGTTCTCCATCTCCGTAGGGAGGGCGGGAGTTTTCTGCCAGGGACCGGAAGGTGAGGTTCCTCCATCACAGTGCTGCCCCTACCACTGCCTGGGTATTACCAGGACTAATTCAAGCTATTAAGAAATACCCAGAGTGGAAACACAATAACAAAGGTTATATGAATCGACAAATGATAAACCCTTAAAAACAGGCTGTGGCCTAACTAAACACGCTTGGTAAGACGCTCCTGATGTAGTGGAGTGTCTGCAGTGAGGGGCTATGATTAAATCGGGAGGACAACTGGCATGTGATGCACCAGGCGGGTGGCTACAAGGATTTTAGGGATGGGCACACATAGATACGCCCCATCAGGTTGGTGACTTTGCACGGTAACCGGAGTAGATCTAGAAAAGCTGTCAGCTCCCAACAGATAACCAAAGTTCTTGAGGATCTAATTCACTGAGCCATCCTATTAGATTCCAAGGTGATGACGCCGTATCGCGTATCATTCTTCAAATCTCACAGTACATATCCGCTATACGAGAGCCTCAAGTGCAAGTTGTGAATAATTGTATTGTTGTCGATGCAATAAGCTTGAATAAATTAGTTAAATAGTATGAGCATATTTGATTAAAATCAACAGCTATATTAACTAAGGTATTCCTAGACTCTTTATTTGGTTGATACAAGATTTGAAACCATTCTGAAACGTTGAACTATTATTCCTTCTCGGTTGGAGCAGAGAGGACAATGAATGAGAAAGCTTCTTTGATGTTGACACACTCCTTCATATTTCGAGAGAAGTCCTCGACCTATACAATATCCTTTTATACCAATTTCCTTATAATAGAAGATAGCTGCCTTAAACATAGAGACCCAACAACCATCCAGTATGCTGAGGTGTACAAAATACGTGCGGGCGAAAAGAATTTAAAGATACAGCTAAGAGACGGGACAAAAATAACAGTGCCATGCACTCTTGCTGAAATAAAACGAATTAAGAAGCTGTTTAAGCAATCAAGTGGATTTAAGCCGAGCCGTGTACGATCACTTGCGTATGTCGAGTTTGGCAGTCTAAGTTTTTTTATTAAGGTAGATTCTAATGACTATGATACCTTCAAAGCCACGATTATAAAAAGAATTGCAAAATTTTTTTATCCAGCCTTTGACCAAGAAGGTATATCTTTAGAGCTATTTAAAAAATTTGTATTAAAAATAAAAAAATGCAATAAGCTTGTACGCATAGATACCAGTGAGGATTTAGACGCAGCACTCATGTATTTTGATTACAAAATAGACATTACCATTGAACATGTTCAGGAGTCAGAGGGCGGTGATGCCCTTACATAGTTCTTGAAGATAGAAGGATAAAATAGAAAGTTTAACCTCTAAATTATGTAAATTACTGTTTGAATAGCATGTGTATTATATTTAAATCCATTGAATAATTTAATAAGGTTTCTGTTAGCTACATAGAAAATCTAAAAATTTTACTCAGCCCATGTCCAGCGTATTCTTTGACATCACAGCAAATGAAAAACCTCTCGGACGGATCGTTATGGAATTGGATGACAAGACAACCAGCAGGACTGCCGAGAATTTCAGGGCTCTCTGCACAGGCGAAAAGGGCTTTGGATACAAAGGTTCCAAGTTTCACCGTATTATTCCAAACTTTATGATTCAGGGCGGAGATTTTACAAGAGGAAATGGAACTGGAGGGAAGTCTATCTATGGAGAGAAGTTTCCGGATGAGAATTTCAAGCTTAAGCATACTGGTCCTGGGATTTTGAGTATGGCTAATGCAGGTGAGAATACCAATGGTTCACAATTCTTCATTACCACCACCAAGACAGAGTGGCTTGATGGGAAACATGTCGTGTTTGGACACGTTTCATCAGGAATGGATGTTGTGAGGGCCGTCGAGAGCTATGGCACTCCAAGTGGCACACCAAAAGTCACTGTAATCATCAGTGATTGTGGTGAGCTTAGCTAATTAAATTATTCATTTTATAGATTTAATAATGATGTGTATATTTAAGGGGTTTATTAGTTGTATTTGGTAGAGTTCTTGTTTTTTTAGTTTGTCGTCTTCTGGGCTGGCTTTGCGGGTAGAAAATATTGTTGTTGTATGTTACTGGCTCATTTATGAAGGCCTCTTAGTAGTAAACCATTATTCATATATGAAACTAGCTATAATTATACTACTTTTAGATGTATGTATACGTGGCTGTAGCATGCTATAGATGTTTGTTATCTTTCTCGTAATATTTAATAAATTCAAGTTTCTTATTCCTTGTAAAACTCAGCTTTGGAACTCCTGTTGCTTTCTCAAGCTCATGACCATCCATGCATCTAGCTTCTACAATAGGGCTATTACCTAGAAAACACAATAACCATTTTAAGTATTTTATAATTCCTCTCTCTATCTCTATGTCATAAATAGACTCATCATTATACCTTAGACCTATTACACTATCACAATCAAATGGTCTTTCGTATGAAAGAACACCTTTGTTATTTGTCTTACATCCCTCTGGGAATACGGCACATAAACCTGAAGGAAGGCGTGTCAATACACGAATGTTAAATAAGTGCATAAGCACGTATTTGTCAAATGGTGAAACACTGTTCACGTACACCACCCCCTTTGGAACTGTCCCAGTCTTCCTCATTGTCACAATCCAGTGAAGAGTAGGAAAACCAAGAAGATACAAAAGATAAAGCGGAAAACGAAGTAAGGCTCGAAATATGGAGAGCGTGGTGATAGGCCTTCTTCTACAAGGCATAAACGGATTGATGCCTGTCAGAGGATCTCTAAAATTTGAAAACTTTTCCATGGGCTTAAAAAGTAGAATTCATTAATTATTGTCTGTTATCATAGTATTCATTGTTGTTGAAACTGTAAAAAGATTAGAAAGTTAGTTGTTAGTTTTTCTAGTTGTCAATTGAGTAGATTCATTAAAGGCTGATTTTAATTCACAGTTTTTTTATAGTCTTGAAATGAGCTTCTGCGGTCTTTATAGTTTTTTGCCAGCATCAAGCCTTACAGCAATAGCCTCAATGTCTCCACCTTGAATGGAGGTTTATGTCAGTATTTAAAAAATGCTTTCAAGCATTTAACAGTCATAAAGTAAATTTAAAATGTTTCTAAGTGTTATTAATATACATCTATCTTTAATGAGGCTAAATGAAAATTTTAATAACACTTAATAAAACTATTTTTATGTTGCACCGACATCATTAAAGCGTATGTCCAAACAATAGCGCTCAAAAACCCGCTAAAAGTGTTTCCTTTTAATATCGCCGTGAACTTGCCCAGAGTGAAGACGTGAAGGTCAGTACCGTAAAACTAGAAAGTAACAAAGGGCCAGAAGAATCTCACATGCCCCTTCTTCCAGAGTTAATAATAAGTATATAACACAACAATAGCCTTAATAAATTTATTTTTATATTGCTGTATAACCTAGTTTTAATCTCTTTATTAACCATTGGACTCTACTGTTTCAAAGTATCTCGTTTCATTATACTAATATTCTGCTTCTATACGCCCTCATGAACATAGACGATCTTTGTACACAGGCTGACCTGAATGAAGACACTCTAGTAGAAACTCTATCAACAAGATACAGAAATGGACAAATATACACTCATAGTGGTCTAATGCTTCTTTCTATAAACCCATATGCAGAGTTAGATCTCTACAACCAGGCAGTATCAGAAATGTATAAGAAAAAAGTAGAAAATCTACAACCACATATATTTTCACTGGTAGAGAGCTGTCTAGACGCTATCCCAGTATTTGGTCCACACTCCATCGTCATATCTGGCGAGAGTGGGTCTGGAAAAACAGAAACAGCCAGAAAAATACTTACATACTTAGGAATTTCAATGATTGAAAGTGTAGAGGCTATTTTAGAGGCTTTTGGCAATGCGTGGACAATAAAAAATGACAATTCCTCAAGATTTGGAAGGCTTATTTCGCTTGATAAATCCATTTCAGTAAAAACATTTCTACTAGAAAAGAGCCGTGTGACAGCTCCGACGGATGGAAGAAATTTTCATATTTTCTATTACATTACAGCTGATAAAGACAAAAGGCTAGTAAATGACTATATAGACTGTACGATTCATGAAGACCAAGTATTATACGCATTACATAAACAGGAGTATCTGAAGATAAAACATGCTTTTTTAGCTCTTCAAATAGACTTTTTGCCTATAGAAAGCATTCTTTGGGGAATTCTTGAATTGGGAAGTATCAATATACTTAATAACAAAATATTAAATTATGAGGCTTTGGAAGCTGCAGCTGGCTGTTTAGGGTTGAACAAAGAAAGATTAGAAGAGTATCTTCTTCATAGGACTATTAATGTTTGTAACGAGTCCATTGTTTGTGATAACTCAGATGAAGAAGCAAAAACTTTCCGTGATTCAATAGCAAGGCTGTTGTATGATGGGTTGTTTGCTGTTATTACAGGTGACATTAACAAGTTTCTTTCTAAGAACCCAATAGGAATTAATAATATTCATATTCTTGACATATTTGGATTTGAAAATATGCCTAAAAACGGTCTTGAGCAGTTTTGTATTAATTGGTGCAATGAAAGGATGTATGATGAATTTGTAAGAGGAACTTTTGATTATCAGAAAAGTATACTTGAGTCAGAGGGAATACTAAAAGATAAAAACAGAGAAGAACTAGGTAATATGGAGAATAAGTGGCATCTGAGGGCATCTTGTATTGAAATGATAGAGAAAAAGTGTGGATTGGCTGATTTAATAGCTGAAGAGTCGTTTATTAACGGCAATGCAGAAAATTTAGGAATAAAAATAGGCAAGTTCCTAAAAGAAAAGATTCTTCCAGGAGATATTCTCAAAATAGAACATTTTTCAGGAGCTGTTAAATATTGCTTGGAAGATTTTACAAGTAAAAATAAAGAAAAAGGGGATTTACGGATTTTATGTGGAAATAGCCCCAAAGAAACAATACAGAGAATTATAGAAGAAGGACTACCTTCTACGAGCGTAGTTAAGTCATTTCAAAACAACCTTCATTCTCTTTTTTTGTATTTAGAAAAAACAACTATAAAGTATGTTAAATGTATAAGACCAAATTCAGAAAAGGCCCCGCTTTTTATTGATAAGGAGCTTGTAAAGACCCAGCTAAAGGCCAATGGCGTGTTACAGTCAGTGGAGCTGAGCCGTTCTTTATTCCCTTATAGCATGTTTATTGATGACTTTGATGAAAGGTACGGTGATTCTATCAGAGAATCTTTAAAAATGGTCCGAGGAAATACAAGATACTTTTTTAACAATAGAACATTTAACATTCTCGAGATGAGTAGAAAACACAGAGAAATGCTTCAAAATTGGACAATAAGGGAAACCTGTCGTAGGTTAATTAATATACTTCAAGAGGAGGAAGAACAGATACTCGAGACAGAGCAACAGTTAAGAAAGGAAAGGATAACTTTGAATCTCTTGAAAATTTAATGGCTATGGGAAAAGAAGAAGTACAAGTAAAAAATGAAGAGA
>JALPMT010000918.1:0-23598 GCA_024243955.1 Pancytospora epiphaga
CCTCATAAAAGCAATCAACGAACATGCGATAAATTTAATAAACTACTATGTTGGTTTGCTGAGGCTTGAGCCCGAAGACTATGCTGCCTTGGACAAGGGAGTTCGTGCTATTTTGACCTACCAAGGACTTCATTTACAACCTGCTTGCCTTGAGCGTTTATATCTGCCGAGAGATGAAATGGGACGAGGCCTCCATAATATTGAGATGCGTAGTGAGCAGATGCTCCTTCAGTTTTCAACATATTTACAGGCCAACGCGCCAGGATCTACAAGGTGTGCAGCCATTTACAGGGTTGAAGCAGACTGTCATAGCCATCTAAGTAACATCAAGGAATATCTTAGAGTCAGATATGCAATGGCCGAAGAGGTAACAGCAAAGAGCCTTGGTGCAGCTCAAATTATATAGCGATATAATAATTGCCATAAGAAGCTGTACAATGTTCGTGAGAATGAGCAAGCATCAGTAGTAGACCCTTCTGTTTGGCTAAAGCATGGGAATGAATTGTTTGTAAGACGAGGCGCGGTACTGCTACTTACATATTTATAACATGTTTGGAGGAGAGACAGGAACATGCCCACATTGCAAGAAACGCTCAAAGACAGTCGACCACCTTGCAACGCAATGCGATAGAATGCTTTATCACGACTATACCCACAGACACAATGAGGTAGTACGTTGCATACACCTTGATATTGAGGATATAATCTATATGCACTACCACGCATGCGTTCACACTCTATTCAAGAGATAGTAACTAATGAGAATTGTGAGATTAGTGCGAGTACCCACAGGAATGCAAATACAGGCAAATCGCCCAGATATATTTGTGCTAGATAAGAAGAGGCGAGAAATAATATTAATAGAAGTGGGGATCACGAGTCAGGATCGACTAGTAACGGTGGAAACAAAGAAGATGCACAAGTACAATTGTAAACAAGCTTGAGCAAGAATACGGGTGCAGAACGCGGATCATACCATATGTGATGACATGGGACGGAGTGGTAACAAAGTACCACAGAAGGCACTCGAAGGGCATTGATATAATCGATTTTATTTAGGCCTCCATTCAGACGATCGTGCTCAAGAAGACGCTGGAGAGCATATCCTTCGAATATCGACGAGACCGAGGACAAGCCAGTCCAGAGCAGAGCAGGAGCACGTGGACGTAGCTCAAGCCTGCCCGGTACAAACTGATTGAAAAATCTATAATAATTCTCAATAAATTTATTTTATTTAGCAAAATTAATATTCATAAGAAAAGTTCCAACCTGGAAAATTTCACTGGGCCGGTATAAAAAATAACATTAAAAAGATGAATATTCACTGTGGTTTATTGTATAGAAGCACTCTTACTCATCAGTACTCTCATCATGTTCTTCAACTCCAAATATTACCTGTTGTTCCATTTTTGCCTTCTGGAATAACCTCATCTGGTCTTCGTGTAATTCGTCCATTGTTTTGCCACTTTCTTTGAACTTGTTCTGCTTCGATGGTTTATGCTTTGCATAATCATCATAATCTGAAGCAGCATGTTGACAGTCTTGAATATACTCCTGAAACCCGTGCTTTTCAAGTGACTTGTAAATATGGCTGTTAGCAATAATCTTTTTACTGTCAGCCTCACAGACTCTATTTGCCTCCAAAATGACTATGTTTAGAAACAACTGACAGGCCTCACGTAGAAACCCTTTCATTTCCTTTGAAATAATATAGGGCTTTTTAAGTGATTTATGAATCAGCTTGTCTACTGTAGCTCTTGGAAGAGATGTCTCTTCATCTGGCTTGGTATGTAACATGCAAGGAGTGGTGCGTGTCTGTTTCTTATATAGCTGAAAAGTGGTAAACAAAAAAAATATTTTGACCGGGAAAACAATTTAAAACCGCAACAAATCCTGTGCGGACGAGTGTATTATTGACTCCGTTGGTTATAGATTAACCATCCAATCAAATAGCTTTTCATATCTCGTTTTGTTGTTTTAAGAATTCTATTTAATCTTTATTAATCTTGGAGTACCCACAGGGTTGCAAATACAGGCAAATCACCCAGATATATTTGTGCTAGATAAGAAGAGATGACATTAATAGAAGTGGGGACTACAAGTCTGGATTGAGTAACAATAGCAAAAGCAGAGAAGATGCACAAGTACAATTGTAAATAAGCTTAGGCAGGAATACGGGTGCAGAACGCGGATCATACCTTATGTTATGGCATGGGACGGAGTGGTAACAAAGTACCACAGGTGGCACTCGAAGGACATTAGGATGACCGATTTTGTTTAGGCCTAAACCTAGACAACCAGTAGCCTTATAGAATACGCTGGAGAGCATATCCTTTGAATATCGACGCGGCGCCGAGCACCTTGACGAGACCGATGATAAGCCAGTCCAGAGCAGGAGCACGCGGATGTAGCTCAAGCCTGCCCGATATAGAAAAAGTTTAATAACCCTCAATAAGTTTGTCGCAATCAAGATACTCATTTCTATTATAACAACTGTTAACCGGCTGTGTCCTTAATTCGCCTGTAAAACTTTTACTTGTGTTATTCTACAATAACGACCAGCTGCATGCGACAATATTAATAAAGCGGCGTTAGACGACAAAATTTATTTTATCAATCAGGCTGGACCTCGGTAAGAAAGTGGCTCTCCGTAATAAAAACAAACAATTAAACCATTACGCTTAACCTTTCATATTCAAGTAGATAAGGTTTTCATACTAACTACCTCTTTATGCAGATATCATTGTTTTTAAGAGAAAGCTCATAAGAATTCTCATTCGCAAGATGCAGTAAAGAAATAAAGCACATGTGAAATGATATGTCCTTAATCTCCTTTGAACTGTACAACTCTGGGATGCCTTTGTAAACACTGCACAGTGACTGGTCTTCTTCCTGCATCAACTTCTGAACATTTTCTTTCAATTTCTTAATATCCACCTTTTTAGGTGCCTTTGGTATCTTCATGCTGATTGCTGGTGTCTTTTCTTCCAATACTAACGAGTTCTCAAGACGGAAACTCAAATCTACTTCATCGCCAACTGCCTCTCCTTCAAAATCCCCCGGATCATTATCAGGTTCCTGGAATTCTACAAGTTGATCCTCATTTCCAGTAACACCATTATCTTCTTTGTTCCACTTGTTCGTAAAGCAGCCGTCCCTGACAAGATATTTATACAAGTCCGTCCGCCCGTAGGAGTAATCTTCCGGCATTAAATTTTTGTTTCGTCTTCTTTCCAAAATTTGCTCCTTGCTCATGGTTGTATTTGCCTTTTCAAACAAAAATGCGTACTCTTCGTTCTCTTGAAAGTCTATGAAGTGTGTTACCTTGGGTTTTCGTGGTTTATCGGCTGCACACGGTGTAGATGAGGATAGCTTCCAATGCCCCGGACCAGCCCATCCTTTAAAATAACCAAAAGGTGTCTCCTCATAAACAACCTGCTTTCCAGTTTTATTGGATGACATTTGTGTTTCCAGTCCATAACCACCAACCTCATTATTATCACCCATCCCTATTTCATATTCATCATTCCCTATATCCTCTGTAGGAAATCCTTCTGGCTCAAAACACTCTTCTTCATGCTTGTATTCTTCAGGCGCCGGGATGGAATCTATGTTCTCAATCTCCTTTATCTCCTTCAAAGATGCACAGATAGGAAGGGCATTGAAAACAAACTCGGCAGTAGCATCCTCATAAATGATTGTATCGCCTTTGTTCTCATACAAAAACATTCCCTCATTCGTCTGGCTTAACATGTTAACCAGGAAAATCTCATCTGTCCGCGTAAGAATGGAAGAGAATATTGGATCGTAAAACTGTACGCTTTGGGTTTCTTTTAGATCGATGTTGCAGTGATTCTTTTCTATGAAGTCCTTTCTACGTTTACCGGTTTTGCGCTTTGAATCCTCTTCTTTTCCAAATAATCCTAAGAGTTTACTTGTGTTCTCAGTTACATCATCCACGCGAGTTGAGTAAACTTTTACACAACCCTCTAGAGCACAGCCTGCCTTCTTGAAATTCATTCCCTGTTGTTCTCTAAAGCTTGAGATGTCTGAGAAGTGTTCGATGAGTGTTGCTCTCCATGTGTTCTTTGTAGTTATTTTATTTTCAGCCGAGGCTCTCAGCCACGTAGAGATCTCATCTTGGGCCATTGGGGTACATTATTATCTTCATCAAGACTATCAAAGCAAGGCTGACTGAACATGTTTGAAATCTCAGTAAAACGGTATAGGATGGGGCGATGACAAAGTAACAAGAAAGCGCCTGAAGGGCATTGGGATAACTGGGTTTTACATTTAGACGGTCTTTCTAAAGAAGATCTTGAAGAGCACATTTTTTTATATTGACGAGACTGAGATCTAGCCTAACTAATTCAGAGAGCATGTAGACTCAAGCCCATGGTATAAGCTGAACATGAAAAAGGTCTAATAATCATCAACAAATTTATTTTATCTTTTTGACTCACAGATATGGATAAGACGTTGATAGTGTTTTAACAGATAACTTATACTTTTGTAGATTATTTAGATTTAACAATTGACTGCTTGCAGATTATTGGAATAAGCATGAAAAATCGCATAAACACATTATTCATGCGATTTATAAAGAGACTGGGTTGTTTATGCATGATGAATCAAGAACTTCTCAAAGCTGTATTAGGAACATACAGCCGGCTGATAGAGGATATAGCATCATTGAAGAAGCTCATAATGAAAAAAGAAAGAAGCATTATTGGTACGGATAATAAGGGGGAATGGGAAGTAACAAGGCAATATAGGCCGCAAATATGGGACAGGAAGGATAAGCCATCACATAGAGGTGGCCATGGGAAAGAAGTGATGTATACTGATATGTCTGGATCAAGTGAGCAAAAAGGAAGTAGAGGTGGAGCTTTAAGAAACCAGTGCTTCGGATTTGATGAAGTAGAAACATTTACTAGTTTTTCACCAAAAAGAAAAGCCTCAACATCAATTTACTGTAACCCTATGGGAAAATCAAAGGAATCCAGACGTAAGGAATGCCAGAGAAATACGAAACCAAGTTCTATTCGATGTTTGCTCGACAATAACACAATTGAATTTGATAGTCCTCGCTCTGTTTATTCCGGAGAGAACTTAGATATCGATCAGATTCAACAGAACACTTACAATAGAAAACCTTTGGGAATTTCCAGAGGAGTTTCACAAAATAGAAAAGAGTCTAGGTCTCTAAGACCAGAATGTAAAGAAGGGTATTCAACACTAAAAGCTAACAGTCAGGCACCAGGGAAGAGTTATCAATTTCCAAGACCGCAGGCATTTGCTAGGAGTGAGAAATATATTCCATCAACCCAGCAAACAGTCAAGAATAATGGCATTCAAAGAAAACGTAGAAGTCCTGTCCAAAAGACAAGTGTTCCTGTTAAAACTGACTTTTTCAAGGCTTTGGAGCTTGAGCTATAGTGCTTGAGTATCATCAGTCGGTCTGAGACAGGCCTGTGTAATGAATCCTTTTAAATAAATAATTAGATTACGTTCAATTTTTATTCAAAGGGTATTTGAATAGCTGATTTTATTCGGGCTTACATCATCTAGACAGCCAATATAAAGGACTCTTGGTAGCAAGCCTTTTGAATAGCGGTGCAAAATCTTGATGAGACTAAGAACAAATTGAAGCAGAGTAAAGGTGTATGGACGTAGCTCATGATATAAACTAAAGAGGAAACATCTAATAACCTTCAATAAATTTATTTGACGCTAGATTATTAACAATCACATGAATATGTGTGTTAATTCTATAATTATTAAATCTAAAACAGCTACTTTATTATGCTTGATATAGTTTCAAATAACAGAATGTACTAAACAATTTATTTGTAAAAGAAATCACAGACCCAAATAAATATTATGGAGAATGGAGAGTACAAGAATAAAATCATGAAGCTCCTTAAAAAGGAGGAGAACGGGACATGCGCCGATTGCAATGCGAAGAATCCGCGATGGGTTTCATTATATTACGGGATTTTCATATGCCTTGACTGTGCAGGAGCCCACAGATCATTGGGGGTATATTTGGACTGTGTAAGGAGCACAGGCCTCGATGCTTTGAACAAGGGGGCTTACTTAGTGCTGAAATATGGGGGGAATGAAAGGTTTAGGAGGTTTTTGGCTGAAGGTAGATACGCAGAATGTGCTATTGATGATCGTTACAGAATGGATGCGGTAATAAAATACTCTAAGTTGTTAATTGCAGATGTAAATGAAAAAACCGGGGTAGACCTTCCTCACGCGGAAGGAACAAGGAACGTATGCAAGATACACGAAGGGGAAACGGCTGAATACAATGAAAGGCAGTCTAGAAACAGTTTTTCAGAAGGAAGCACCCGTGAGATGAACAACAACAGATTTAAACCACACCAATATACTGTTCAGTCCAGTCCATCTGCTACCTCCAGGCTTCCGGAATGGAGAGCAAATATAACACAATCTGCAGTCAATCTTAAAAGCAAGACTGTGTTTTACGGGTCAAAAATAGGGTCGGCTGTTGTGGCGCACGCAAAGACAGTTGTGAGCGTTGGGAGTGACTTCATTTCAAAGCAGATGAAGAAGAATAAGCCAACGCAAGAGAGCAAGGTTGTTATTGTTCAGAAAAGCTCGCGTAGTTCAGAAACACCAAAGAAAGATTGGAGTTGAGTTGGTGAAATTTTGATAAAAAAGAAATAAAAGTATTTAAGGAAACATTATTTTTAATAAAATTTAGGAATAACTTTAATATAGACTTTATATATTTGCATGTTTATATATACTTAATAAAAACCGTCTATAGTCATAATTGTGGGTATTTATTGATAAATTCTATAACACAAGCCTTAGCAGACCATCTATAAATAAACTTATACATGCGCATGAAGATGCACAAGTACAATTGTAAATAAGCTTGGGCAAGAATACGGGTGCAGAATGCGGATCATACCTTATGTGATGACATGGGACGGAGTGGTAACAAAGTACCACAGGCGGCACTTGAAGGACATTGAGACAAAGTATTATATAAGATATTTAAAGAAAATCATCAGCATATCTGACTTTAATCATATCTAGGTAATTTCTATAAAAAATATGTACACCTAAAAGGTATTGAAATAGCCAAGGCCTGCATTCAAACGATTTGCTCGGACAGACACTAAATAACAAACGCATGTGGACGTAACTCACAATAAAAACCAAATAAAGCTTTTAATAACTCTATAAAATGAATTTACTTTATCTTCCCTCATAATACCTATGTCATATACTCAAAATTACTACATACAATTTATCATCCTATCAACCTAAAAACTATAATTAATAAAATAAACTACTCTTTACAAAATAAAAACTACATAAATTACTTATTATAACACCTCCTTTAACTTCTTTAACATCCTTTCCGCTTTATCTACATCAAACCCATCATTCCTTATATATTTCTGAAATTCTAGAAGATCTTGTCGTATCTCCTCCGGCATTTTAACTTTCAACAAGCTATCAACATAGCTAACGTTACTTAGCCTAAAAAGTATTCGCTTCTCTTTGAGCTGATCCTCTTTCTTCTGAGCCTCAGCCTCTGCAACCATCCTTTCCACCTCTGCAACAGAAAGCCCACTGTCAGGCGTAAGCTTCACAGAAACCGGCTTCTTTGTAACGCTATCCTCTGCACTCACACTCACACACCCGTTAACATCAATTTCAAAAGTAACCGCAATGCGAGGGTCCCCACGCGCCGCCTTAGGTATATTAACTAGTCTTACAGACCCAAGATACTTATTATCTCCAACCATAGACCGCTCACCCTGAAATATCCTAATGTCCACCTCCGTTTGACCATCTTCAGAAGTTGAAAAAGTTTCTGTTCGTCTACAAGGAATAGTAGTATTCCGATCTACAACCTTGCTGAATATCCCTCCAAGAACTTCAATTCCCAAGCTTAGTGGTGCGACATCAAGAAGAAGTTTATCTCCAACCGTCCCTGACAATATTCCCGCCTGTACGGCTGCACCAAGTGCCACAGCTTCATCAGGATCTATATCCGTATATGGTGTCTTTCCAAATATCTCCGTTACAAGATTACGTATCGCAGGCATCCGTGTCATACCACCTACCAAAATAACATGCCCTATATCACTCTTCAATAACCCTGCATCTCTAATTGCTCTCTCACATGGACTGCGTGTACGCTCCGCAACTCTTCTAACCACACTCTCTAATTGCTGCCTTGTTATCTTTATGTCCATATCACAACCATCGACTAATTTATCAATATAGACTCGTGTTTGAATCTTAGTCGATAACTCTATCTTGGCACGTTCTGCTGCCTCCCTAACCCGTGCCTTAATGTCATTATTCATTAATTTATCATCAATTTTAATATTTTCTTCCTCCTCAAAACGGTGAATTAAAAATTTACAAATTTCACCATCAAAATCTTCACCGCCTAAAAAAGTATCACCAGCCGTCGACCTAACATGGAACACACCATTGTCTAACTCAAGAATAGAAATGTCAAACGTTCCTCCACCTAGGTCGTACACTGCTATGTGTCCCTTTTCCTTCTTATCCATTCCATAGGCTAGTGCTGCAGCCGTTGGCTCATTAATTATTCTTATCACGTCAATACCGGCTATCTTTCCGGCATCTTTCGTGGCCTGGCGCTGGCTATCGTTAAAATATGCGGGCACTGTAAGAACTGCCTTCTTAACCGGCTTTTTAAGGAACTTCTCGCAAGTACCCCGTAAATACCCAAGTATTTTAGCCCCTATCTCTGAAGGAGAATACTTTTTCAGACCAGTTTTTATCCAAACGTCTCCATTACACTTTTTTGTGGTACCATAAGGAAGGGATGACACATATTCGGCAACGTCTTCCATTTTTCGGCCGATAAGTCTTTTACTCCCAAATATTGTGTTTTCAGGATCCTTAAGAAGCATGTCACGAGCTGATTCCCCAACGATCTCCGGTTCGGCTAAATGGACGATTGATGGTGTTGTGCTCTTCCCCAGTTTGTTTCTAATTATTTGTGGTATTCCATCTTTGAAAATCGCAATGGCTGAATTGGTGGTTCCTAAATCAATACCAACTATATCACAGCTATCTTTATTAGTCATAGTCATATGGGTGTTAGCTTACTGTTAAATTTTTCATTTTTAGCGGCTGAAGATTTTTATCAGATTACTATAATTTTGTTGAAAATATAGAAATTGTTAGAAGAATTTATTGACGACATGAGGGGGTAAAAAAGGTTCTTCTTTCACAGAAATAGCAATAGATTTGGATTAAAAGATACAATATATAGTTAATAGAATTGTATATTAAATACCTATATTAATAGAAGTGTGATCATGAGTCAGGGTCGACTAGTAACGATGGAAATAGAGAAGGTACACAAGTACATCCTGTGGCATTTCGTTTCATATCATTACATAAGGTATAATATGGACGTATATACTCGTTATTATTTTAAATAGTCTATAGATATTTATGCATATCTTTTTGAATAGAAGACTAATTTGTCTTCGTGACGCAATGCTAACGTTTATTTTTTCAAATTAGGCAATTATTAATTATTAAAATAAAATGAATTTGTTTGAGGTCGATTTTAGTTTATATCCCTTTTATTGCCTTGGGAAGGAGCTTCAGGGGTTTCCCTGGCCCTTCACCAACATCCAGTCTTACGGTAATTGCCTTAGCGTCTCCATATGTTAAACAGATCCACGTCAGTATTCAAAAGAGATACTTTCAAGCGTTTTCTACGTAGCCACTGGTTGTTTGAATGTACGCCTTGACAGAGCTGGTCAACCCAATTTCTCTCGAGTACTGTTTGTAATAGTTTGCAAATTAGGCAAAAGATTTTTTTATTTCTAAGCATAATATGATACTATTTATAGAAAGATAGTAAATAAAAGCAATGGTAAAATGTATAAACAATTAGTATAATTTACCACGGAAAATGACAAAACAATACATAGATAAAAAGCAATTAAAACAGTGTATTAAACGCTTTTAATATTGTTGTTGAGACCGGCCCTTAACCAAATAACCCGTCTAGAATTTTTACTCAAATTTTTCTCAGGCCACTCTCAATGGGAATAACTGGATTACTACCAATTGTGCGGCCTATAATGAAGAAAAAACACATTAGTTGCTATAATGGGAGGAGAGTGGGTGTTGATGGGCATGTATGGCTTCATGGAGTCGCAGGAATGGGGCAGGTTGCAATAGAGCTCTTTTATAAGGGTGAGACAGATAAGCACGTGCCTCTTCTAGTTAAAAAAGCTCAGACACTTGCCAGTTATGGAATTATCCCAATATTTGTCTTTGATGGGGACCCATCTGTCAGTAAAGAGCCAACTAACGCGGAGAGACGGGCCTATAGAGAGAAGTGTCGCGTAGAGGCGGAGTTTTACCTAACCAGAGGAGATGACACCAGAGCAAGAGAGTTGATGAAACGATGTGTGAGTATAACACCGCTCTTTTTATTTGAAGCTTTGAAAGGGCTACGGTCAGCTGGTTTTGAGTATATTGTAAGTCCGTATGAGGCAGATGCTCAGCTAGTATTTCTTCAGTCTATTGGATATATTGATTGGATAATGACGGTGGATTCAGATCTGATACCTTACGGAGGCGATAGAATTCTATATAACTTTAATGGAACACACGTGGAGGAATTTAATAGGACACATCTTCCAAAGGCTAAGGATGTGTTTTTTGCAGAAAATATCCTTGACATTTGTATTTTGAGTGGTTGCGACTATATAAGCTCAATAAAAGGGGTTGGGTTGATGACTGCGTACAGGAAACTTTGTGAACACAAAACTGTTTTTAACTTTGTGAATGCCATGCAGACAGCAGGAAAGACTGTAGCTGCTAGTTATTTATTAGATTACAAGAAAGCCAGGAGTACTTTTAAGCACCATATAGTTTATAATCCTATATCTGGGAGAAGGCAGTACAGAAGTGGGGAGGAAGCGTTGGAGATGGAATTCCTTGGCACACTTGAGAATATTCCCTATATTGTGAAGGTTCCTATTGGTGGGGATTTGAAGGTGAACCGCCATCATCTTCCAGGTCTCTGTTCTGTAATAAAAACACAGGTCGCCGTATCAAAACCAGAGAATAAAGAGGATTCATTTTCTGAGAACATTGAGTTGGATACTAACTTAACATCGCCTTACTTTGATTGACTTTAGAGTTTAATTAGATTGAGCTACGTAAATAAATTCCTTAGAGGTTGATTCCAGCTTATATCTCTTCTATCACCTGGAGAAGGAGCTTCTAACTTTCTCATAATCCTTCATCAGTCTTGAGTAATTATTCCTTGTTTATCCGTGCTAGTCCATGTATTTCTGTTCTCTCTTTGATTCCATCAACCTCAAACTCGAAAAGATTTATGACCCCATGGATAACAGCTTCTATGGCTACGAGGTTCCAAGCGGGGCGAGTCCAGACACTTCGGAGACCATCCAGATATCATCGCTAGCATTGTTAAAGATGATGAAACACGGTAGAGCTGGCATTCCTCTAGAAGTTATGGGGCTGATGCTCGGTGAGTTTATAGATGAGTACAACATAAAGGTCGTAGATGTGTTTGCCATGCCACAGTCCGGAACAGGAGTAACAGTCGAGGCAGTAGATCCGGTGTTCCAGACAACAATGATGGAAACACTAAAACAAACAGGTCGCCATGAAACAGTTGTTGGATGGTACCATTCACATCCTGGATTTGGATGTTGGCTTAGCTCTACAGATGTTTCAACCCAGTCTTCCTTTGAGCAGCTATGTAAACGTACTGTTGCTGTGGTAATCGATCCAATTCAGAGTGTCAAAGGAAAGGTCGTGATTGATGCATTCAGAAACATAAATCCAACAGCTTTAGGCGGCGATCCCCGTATAACCACCTCCAATATTGGTTTTTTAAAACAGCCTACGTTTATTTCTCTTGTTCACGGCCTTAATAAAAGCTACTACTCATTCAACATTGTCTTTAGGAAGAACGATCTTGAAAAAAAGATGTTATTGAACATGAATCGTAAGTCTTGGGCTGATAATCTCAAGCCTGTAAAAAACCAGACACCACGGATCACAGAAATTATTGAGAAGTACTGCGACACGGAAAAAGAGGAGGCAAAGCAGACTAAGGAGGAGCTTGAGCTCAAAAAGGTGGGAAAGGTTGACTATAGGAAGCATCTTAAGGAGAAATGCAATGAAATTATTGAAACAGAGGCGATTAATAATTTGTTACATAGTATTCATAGATTCATATTCCAATAATAAATCTGTTGATTTCATATTTTATACTTTTCATTTCTATTTATTTGGTTTCTATTTTTAGTTGAACAATTTTGAAAGAAAGCCGTTGTCAACGTAACTTATTGTTATTAAATGTATAAAGTATGAGATAATACGATACATACACCTTTGGCCTTATATAAGGTATAGTTCAAGTATCAATGTACAGTCTATACAGGAAATAATATCTGACAAGAATTACAGAATTAAAACAAGCAAAACGCATCTATAGAAATTCCAATACAAGTAAGCCTCTCAGATATACTAATATGTAATAAGAAGAGATGTTATTAGTAGAAACAAGGATTACAGGTCAACAAAGGCAATGTTAAAAAAAGAAAATGCACAAGCACAATTGTAAATAAATAGAAGCAAAATTACGTATAAACCACTCCCCTATATAACGACATATGACAGCCTGGCGACAAAATACCACAAAAGCGCCCAAAGGACATCTAAATACCCAATTTTACTTAGGCCTGCATTTTAATAGCCAGACGACCATTATAGGAGACATTAACAAACGCATCCTCTAGATATTTATAAGGGTGAAAATAAGCCAATTCAAAGTAAAAGGCAAGAGCGTGTAAACGTAGACAATTCCCTATAAACAAAGTATGAATAAAAGACCCTATCTTAATAAATTTATTTTATTTCATATTTTCTTATGAAACATTACGCCTGTCTTAAATCTTCATAAATACTTTGAATACTTCCATATTTCTCTTTTAACTTTAAAGAAGTCATTCGCATTCTGTTGAATATAGAACTTGGTTCACAGCCTTGAACAAGCCGACCTATCCCATCCTTTGCCATTTTAATGTTTTCAGGGCATCCTATAACCACAATTCGTTGATCATTTAAAATAAACTTACACTTAGAGAAATTCTCTATGCTGCTCTTCGTGCGCCCCTCGCGTCCTATGACTCGGCCTATAGCACGCGACATATGTGCACGCTTAAGCTTTCTAATATCTCCTATTTCAAATGTCTCTATAAATACATCGCGATACTTCATGAGTGCTGCTGCATCTTCCACGCGAAATCCGTAAAATAATGCCTGTAGAAAGGAAACACCACGCTCTATATATGATTGATCCGGAGTTGTATCGCATGTGCGCAAGTCTACAGTGCGTGTTGCTCGATTGAAGCGTAATTGCAGACGGCCGTACTCAACAATCGCAGTGTATACTTTTGTCCAATCCTGTTTTAACTGTCTGATCCTGTACGGGGGCACCTCAACAGATCTCTCTTGTACAATACAATCTGCTCCCATTGCGGCTCCAAATTTTATTAGCAAAAATTTTTCAGTAAATTTGAAAATAAAAATTATCGGTAAAATCAACCAGAATAATAATTATGAGAAGAGTACATGGGCACATATAGTTTCAAAATCCGAGTTAGTACACTAAGAGAGACAAATTCAACTTACAAACGTTGGTAAAAAGCTTTGTAGAGAATAATTTCAACTGGAGTGGAAATTAAAAAACAAAAGCAACAAATAATAGTGAAAACACGTCGGTAAGCTAAGTTATGAGCAATAAGTGCGATATTCTTTTTATTAAAAGGCAGATGAGGTGGTGATTAACCATCATAAGTGATTGTAGAAGAATACCAGCCTAATTTACTACTAGGTACGTTGATTTCACGTGAACTTACACTTACAAAACAGGCGACTACGCAAAATACACCAAAAGAAGGAGTGTGCAAAATACATATCATATCATATAAACGGATGAAAATAGAAATACTACAAGCCGGTTTTTATAAACGTTGAACAGCCACGTAAGGTGACCACGCCTGAAAACATCTAAAATCAATAACTGATTGCCCAAATGGTCTTTCCTGAGACCTTGAAAAAAGGACCATTGACAAGAGCAGGGTAAAATGGAAAAAACAGTAAGATAAAACACAGAAAAGCCACAGCCCGGAATTAAAATAATAACACTAAAATATTTTCATAATAAAAAGGAGAATCAGAAAGGTTTTTCATCATTTCTCAGCCAGGGATAACAAGCTCATCATTTTCTCAGGGGTCAGAAAACTTTTAATTTTTTATTGTTAAAATTTTCTAGAATTTTTCAATAAAATTATTACCGAAGAATTTTAAGGAAAGCTGGTTTTGTTAGAACTAGTCTATCAATTTTTATATTTATGTCCTGCTTTGCTTTGTTTATTAGCAGTCTTGTTTTATCCTTGACCAATGATATCAATCTTTATCAGACTATCTTAGGTAGACCTATGTTAAATTTGTGTATTCTTATTTGAACAACCATGTTATAGGATGATGTGGTAATATTCCAGTAATCAACGCCTACACGGATATGATCGGAGCTGTCCCAAAGAATTTGTCTTGCTATTTTGATTAGTAAGTTTTTTTCTACTTCGGCTTTTTCCTAATGGTTGAGGAAATTGATTAAATCTGATTTCCCAGTGTGGTATCGAACTATCACAAACAGTACTCGGAGAGATTCGCTTAGTCGACACAATCGGGGGATGGATTCAGAGAATCGTGCTCAAAAAAATACTCGAAAGCATCTTTTTTGAACACCGACGTGGATTTACCCGGGGTGAAGACCCAGGGTAATTATCGTAAGGCTGGGTGCTAGCAGGGGAACACCCGAAGTTCCTTCCCGAGGCGATAAAAAGAATGATACAAACCAAAATTAGTCTTCAATAAATTATTTATTTAGAAGAAATCTAACACAGCTAGCTAAAACACCATCACATATACATCTTACAACTCTGGTAACAATAGCACAAGACCTGAAATTATCTACTTGTTCCATAAGTTGAAGAACTCGAACTTAACCCAAAACGTGCGCCAATAAAAATGTGATCAGAAGGAAAGTGTATATTTGGAAGACCTACTGTGTTCTCCGTATACTCATCTTCTAACGGGGATAACACACTAGTGAGCTGAAGCCCATCCGAGTAGAAAATATAGTCAATAACACCTTTAAACGTAGGAGTAAAGTTAGTAAATAGGAGATCCTGGCCATTGTACGAATCGTAGAATGGTGTAGAATGCTCAAATCCACTGTTTAATGGAGAATAGTCACATAAGTTAAATCCGTCTGGGTCTAGCTTTCCACCTACAATCAAGTTGTAGACATAGGAATTAACAAGACTGTTAAAATCCCCTGCCAAAATGACAGATGCCCCCGGAAACTTATTCTTGGCCCTTTCAATTTCTTCGAGAACAAGCACGGTTTGGAATAACTTCACATCCGCATATTCTGGATCCCAGTACAAATGAAGATTCACTACAATAAGCACAACACCGTCACAGTGTTCTAAAACTGTAATGAGTGCAATATTATCCTTTCTTGCGTGTCGCACAAGTATACTCTGGTTCAGTGAAAAACGTATGTCTGTTGTGATTTTATTAAAGAAGTCTACGTTGATCTGCTCTACGAGCTTGAACTTCCCTTTCTTCCAGAATGTAGCACAGCCATCGACAGAGCGCTTGTCCGCGAGTGTCTGTGAACGGCCCTTAGGAAGGAACGTCCCATCATATCCGAGCCTGATCTCCAGCTGCTCTCGATAGAAATCAAAAAAGGCATAGGTCTCTATCTCCTGAAGACAGAGAATGTCGACATTATACGATATGATATTCTGAAGGATTGTCTCCTTCCTTGCTTCGGCATTCAGCACCCAAGTGGGTGCATAGGTGCATTTGGCTGCGTAGAAATTACAGAGTATGTTGTAGGTTCCTATACTGACATACAGGCCGTGTGGAGCACGGTTTAATACGGTATCAACCCAGGCTCTGTCTGACGGTGCTGTGTATGCTGCATTATTCTCACGACAGTAGTGTATGAGTGTTTTCTCGCGATTCAGGGCACAGAAAGGCGGTACCAGCGGATTATTATTCAGGTTCAGCACCTCCAATCCACAGAGGCTTCCAAGCTCTACGGGAATTGCCGATATAAAATTATCGTTGAGATGGAGCTCTCTGAGCCACACCATACGGCCAATCTCTGGAGGAATTGTTCTTATTTTATTAAAGCTCAGATTAAGCTTTTCAAGGCTTCTCATCTTGCATATGTCCTTGGAAATTACTTCGAGGGAGTTATTGCACAGCAAAAGCTCTCGTATATTGCTTAGGAGGAATAAGGAGGAGCTAAGAGACTTGAGGCCTTGGCTAGACAGGTCTAGGCCAACAAGACGCTCTGTACAGGCCTGTGCCCCCTTGCTCGGATGGCGCCTTTCCCCAGCATCTGGCGCCTTTGGTGGTGAGCTTGGCTTTTCTTCTGAAATTGCGATCATCTTTCCCTCCTGCTTTTCTTCCATGGGCAAATACCTTTGTGCCCTGTTATTTGATTCTATAAAACCAAGTGGTGAGCACAAAATATAGTAGATTTAGTAGCGATCTATATTGCATACTTAAAGATATAGGAATCTGTATGCTGATTGTATAAGCAATACGAAAGAAAAGATAAAATGGCATGTATTTCTTTAATAACAAGCTACATTTCAAGTTAATTATACAAAAATCTATTTACTTCTTAAATATTGAAAGTAGCCTATTTGTTCTGACAAAAAGTATCAAATTTATAACAAAATTTGTGCCTTTCCATCCGATTATTGCTTAAACAGCAGGTCTAGAATAAAATAAAGCGCTTAAATTAAAAGTTTTATTTAATAACTGGTTGCACCAAATATACTCACGCGATAGTTCTCCTTAAAAACTTCACGTAAAGTCATTTCAATGGTATGCAAGTCAGAGTCAGACCAAAACTGGTTCTTTGGGTCCAAATAGACAACCTGTGTCATATTATCGCGGGAAACAACCTCCGTAGATCGGCCAGCAACAACTGAAGGAAAGAGTAGGTCGTTAACAATGCTCTCCCGTGATCTATTGGGATTATGGCCTCTCTTCGCCGGAATTGCACTGTTGTTCTTAATAAGAACCAAGGCATTAGGAAAGAGCTTTTTGATCGCAGAGTGCATGCTGAAATACGCAAGACGAGCATTACGAAGCAATTCCCCTGGCATCGATACAACAATTACTTCAGACATCTCTTTGCCAAAATTATAGGGAGTGATATTGATCGCCTCAGTCATCTCACCAAGGTGGGGCTGTGCAGTAATAATATCCTTCAAAGCACCAGCTACAGCCTTAGAGACCTTCACCTCGCATTCAGTACGTCCTTCCATCGTAGGGTAAATTTTTCAGAATAAAATTTTTGTTGGCGGCCTTGCTATGAAAGCAGAATTGGATAAATTTTTATCATTCTCACGTAACTGCTATAAGGAATTTATTGACGACAATAGGGGTTAAAAATATGGCATTCTTACGGTTATTATTACAATCATCGCCTGATAATGGTGTTGGAGGACACTTAGGTTACTACCAGCTCCATATCAACACTTTTTAGGCGTTATGCTAAAGTATAAACCAACAGTGCTTCGAAAGACAAGCACAAGAGAATATTTTGGGTATTATTTTTGTCGTAGTACCATACACCTTCGGTTCTAGTTCTTGTTAGACACCGACATAAAACTTTGTGCAAACCTTTGCCCATGTTATTTTCTAACGGAGACGCAGCGCCAGCCGCTGTGTAGACGCCCGGCGCGATGAATAAAACGACCTTTAACGACAATTTTAATTATAAAACGGGATTTCTCATAACGGCGTTGTTTTATTTAATTTATTTGTTTCATATTCTACTGGATTTATTCTACTCTGTCGACATTTTTAATGGCAGAAAATGAAGAAAATAAGAAGTCTCGTATACCTTTTTACTGTGGAATCGGGGGTGTTTTTGTTATAACAATCTTGTTGCTCATTACAGAATGGCTTACCGATGCCTCAATTATGCTTAATAGATGGAGGCTTTCTTTTTTAGTAATTGTATTAATACCTTTTTTATTTATAGGTATAAATTTGGGAGTAATAGGAGATATTGTGGCAATCGTCGTGTTTTTAATTATATTAGGACTATCAATTTCCTTATATGTTGACAGAAACAGAGTAGAGAGGATCTTTATAGGTACACAGACTATGGATGAGTCTCAAACCAATAGTATTATGGATTTACTTAAACGACCGGTAACAGTTTCTATTGGTGGCGACATAACAGAACTCCCAGAGAGTCTGAAGAAGTACAACAACTTTAGCAGCGATGAGTATAAAAAATTTAACGATAGATTTAATCCACACGAAGGACCATCCAAAGATGTTGAGCAGAAAGATTTAACTCCAAATAAAATGGATCACGTAAGGCTATCAGGAATCAAGGAACATGCCATAGTAATGATTCCTTCTAACGTGGTGACCACGGAGACTTATGAAAGCCACGGATACAAAGCCGTACCGACTGCAAACTCCATTGAAGATAAAAATTAGGTCAGTTGAAGTTTAGAAACAATAGGTATTATTTGTAGATTAATTAAATTTATTTTATAGACTTTAAATAGGATGATGGGTGAACAAGTTACTACAAACAGTGCTTGAGAGAGGTTGGGTTAATCGATCTTGTCAACGTGTGCGTACATTCAGACGATGGCGTTTAAGAAGAGGCTTGAAGGCATCTCTTTTAAATGCCGACGTAAATTTACTTAGGATGTAAACATGGAGGTTGGTACCGTAGGATTGGATCCTGGTAAAGGACCAAATAACGACCATATGCCTCACTCACCGGGACTAATAGTAAGTGTATAACACAACGAAATCTTTGATAAATTTATTTAAAAGTTAAATGTTTTATATTTTATTTAAAAAGTTAAAACCTAAGGAAATTATAAGGATATACAAAAGTAAAATTCCTTTCTGACAGGTTAACAATCCCATCAAATATATAAATTTCAACCAATTACTTTCAAGGTGACTAGTTTTTTGACATCTACCAATAGGCTCATACCAAGTTAACAATAATTTGCTTTTAAAAAACTTAGCATATAAAAGACTGATGATAAAAATAATTTAACTGGTCAGTTTATCAAGTAAAAAATATAAATTTGGAATTTTATTGTAATAGCATGGCTGAAGGAGAAGCAAAACAAGAATCCTCTGGAAAGAAAGTTCAGTATTTTACATTGATGATTTCTATAATCCTTACCACCGCTGTGTTGTTATTTACAGAGTGTATTTTTGACACCAGCATACTATTAAAGGATAACTGGTTACTAGTTGTGCTACTTGCAATAGCAATGATAATACACATAGTACTTATTTTTGGCCCTGTAGGTGATAAGATATCTAAGATCGGGTCGATTATATGTACAATTGCCGTGGTGTTTCTATTGATTATGCTGATATATCGTCGTAACAAAGTCACACTGCTGTGGATTGGTGCTGATTCTAATGATCCAGATACTGCTAAAAAACTGGCACCATATATAACACCATCAGGAGTGCTGATAATGCTTAACTCGGGTGGTGTTGGCGTTACTGAGGAAATGTCAAAAGTAGATATATCTAATGCTGCTGCATCTATTCAGGCAGAGTTTACAAAGGCACTAGCAAAAGCCGCAAAGAAAGTAAAGAAAGCCACTGCAGAAAAGACGAATGGAGCAACACCTGAAGAATCTGACAAAGGCGATATAAAGAGTTTTGAAAGTGATCCTGAGCTCCTTGAGATTATTAAAAATGCAAGGTTCTCTGGTATTACCAAGCAAGCTGTGTGGAATATAACGAGTAGTTCGGCTGATGCTGAAGCAGCAAAGAAAGCCGGTTTTTCAGAATTCAAAAAATAAACTCGCATTGTATTTTAAAGTTTTATAAGTCTTTATAAACATTGTAAAAAGGAAAATGAAAGGTTTTAAATATACTTTAGGTTTTTATATATCTGTTGTTGGTTCTTAGTAAGAATATGAATTGCCTCAGTTTCTTAACAATAACCTATCATATGAATCTAACCCGCAAATAAACAATAAAAAAATTATAAAACCTTTCCATTAAATTAAACTTATTAAATTAAACTTGTGCCATAAATTACAACTACATGCTCCTGCTCTTTGCTAAAATTTCATATGACTAAACATCTGATTATGGCCAAAACTCCTGTCAGCGTTCTGATAAGGACATCCTTAACAAACCTACTTCTAATACTTATAAACTCAAGTTGACCTTATAATAGCTATACCAATAACATCTATTTATTCACTGCGCACAATAAACTTACATAAAGTATCGTAAAATTTCTCATAATCAATTTTTTCACTATTCAAAACACCCTGTTGACTTGGATTAACATAGTGAAGTAATATTCTCTCCTGACTCTTCCCCTCGCATGTCTCTTTGTACTGGGGAGCTGGCAGTCTATCTAAAAGTGACCTACTGTACTCAGTGGCACTATCCAACACCTCCTTGAAAAACCCATACTCCTCCTTTTCATGAAGCCCTTCCTTAATCCAATTGGAAACATAGGCACCCTTCCATAGAAGCACGTTGTGGAAGGAATCCAACACCAAAATAGATTCAGGGTCTAGACTGCTAGTATCCAGCTCTGCTGGAACAACATCACCCTGGTAGTGGAACGAGATCAACACAGGCTTGATCATTTTGATTGCTTCGGCAGGTCTCAGCTTATGCAGCAGCAATTTGAAGTATGCGCTCTCGTCATGAGATATTCCGTCCTTCTGAACCAGGAGACTCCGTCTGAAAAAGAACATGAAGTTTGGAAAGTAAGACATGGAATCGGGCAGAAACAGGCTTGCAGAGTTACCCTTCTCGAATGTCCCATATCGCTTGGTGAACCTTATAAGATTCTTATCAATTGCAGATTCAAAATCAAGCACAGTTTTGTATTTCTTTTCTATAAAGGCACGGGCTTGGAAAACACACGCAGTAGTCTGATCGAAACTGGAATAAACTCGGTTCTTATCCGCCGAAAAGAGCCTGGAAAATGTAGTCACCCGCGACACCATCTTTCTATCGCTCCTCTGGTATTGTGATATTATTTGTACATAGCCGTACGAGTTATCACGCACCGCCGTAGTATTTTCAAGCAAAATTGTCAAGTTCGTAAGAGGAAAAACGGCCCCCACTCTCCATCCTGAACCAGAAGGACGACCGTCGGCAATAATACCATTAAAAATTAAATTGTTGCTTGTTTTAATTTGAATTTTAACGTTCAGGCCGCATAGAATCACCCCTGTCTCCGGGTCGCGCTCAAAGAGTTTTTCAATAGATCTCATTTTAATCTCTTCTTCAAAGTCCTGTGCCATTACCAATGTTCCACCCGTGTAGCTGACAAGTGACTTAAATTGCTCTACACCAATGTCAGCAATGGTTTCTGCTATTATGGATATGGTATGTCCAGCCCCGTTTATCCTCTCAGCAAGTTCATTGTAAAAAACAGACGCAGCCTCCAGATCCAGTCTCTCCTCGGTTGTGGGCGATATTTCGCGAAGAGAAACCCTGCCAGGGCCCAGGGTGCAAGGCCCTTGGGTGAACACGATGTACTGAACTGGCGTATCTGAGAATACACCTTCTAGAAACGATACTGCAAAGGATATTGCAGCACCTGTGCATCTCATCTGTCTAAACCCACTAGGACATGGAAATGGGTCTGCCGGAAGGCTTTCCACCAGTCCCACCAGCTCTTCCATCTTCTCCCCCTTAGTAACTAAAAAGTTCCTCATTTCGCTTATTCCCATCTTTGCAATATCCTCTTTGGAATATTGCATCGACCCCGAAAACATGTACGTAGTGGACAAACGGTTTTCTTCAAAGCAAGCCAATTCAAAGTTAGTTCCAAACGTTATAAAGACAACCAATGCATCATCGGGAATAAGTTCGAGTGTTCTTTTAACACCTCGCTTCATTAATTCATGGCGCTCTTCATCATACGTACAAATGTCTACCAATAGAACATACACAGGCGGGAATTTTGATGTTCTAGTCAAAACATATTCAACTGTGCTGTTTTCTTCTATCATCTCTGGAAGGAGTGCATCAGGCGTTATATCTCGTGCATACGAAGGAAGTACGTTCTTCATATTGCAAAATGTACAAATCCAACTGAATGTTCCGAAATCTATCACTGACTGGGGGCAAAGAACCGACTGACACCCATGACAAAAAATAGGTTCACAGGGAAGAACCAGAGAAGGCTGGAAGATATTGTATAAACAGGCAACTGGAATAATTTCCAGTTTACTTAATGTAACCGGCCAAATATTCCATGTTAGTCTTATACCGTCCCTTTCCTCTACATCCTCAAATGTTTGGTTCATTAAGGGTGAATAAAATTTTTGAACAAAGGTAAGAGACTTAGGTGAATGGATAAATATGACCAGTTTATAACTGTTCATACCAACCAATTGTTTATTTTGTTGCCAAGATACTTTGTGATATTAACCATTTAATTTTAGAAATTTTTGAGCAAAAAAGGTTAATTAAAGAATATTTATCGTATAAGATGATAGATGATGGACATGTTTTCTATATGTTAAAATAGATAATTTTATAGTTCGTATATTACTATAATTCATATATTACTATAGTCTAGTATTATTATAGTGCGACTATAGTTCGTATATTACTATAGTCTAGTAATAAAAGCTTGTGTGTGTATGATATGGTTATCTCCAGTAGATTTGTCTTATTATTCTAATTGATAAGTCTTTTCTATACCGGAATTTTTTCTTAGTAGTTTGAGTAACTTAGTTAACTCGGATCTTTAATATTGCTATATTACCAAGAGGTCCATCATAAATACCTTCATTTAATAACTAGTCGTCTTGTATTCTCTTGTCTCAGCGTTGAAGGTGTCTTAATACTGTTTCAAAGTAATTAATAAAAATACTGGTGAAACAGAAAATAATGGCCGATGATAGCCCGAAAGAGCAAGAAAAGCAGAAAAAGAAGAATAAATTCAAGCTTAAATGGTGGTGGGACTCAGAAGAGAAGGAACGAGCAATGAAAGAGCAGGAAGCTGCCGAGAATAATGAGGAGTATAAACCATCTGAGGGGGAAAGGGGTGATGATGAAAATACAAAGAAGGGCGATAAGAATACAAGTAAGAAAAATCCCAACTCAGAAGATGCTTCTCAAGGAAAAAACACAAAATCTCCAAATGATACCAAGAAAAATAATGCTACAACAGGAAATATAGATAATTCAAACGGAGAAAAGGCTGAAAGTAAAACTAACGATGTAAAGAATAATAAAAAACAGAAGGGCGATGATACGTCAAACAGGAAGGCATCGTCTGGAGAGAAGCAAGGCAGATCTTCAGATGATAATGTAAAATCTGTAAATAAGAAAAATAAAAACGGTGTAAATTCTGGGGATGAGGCTAGAAAACCCTCAAAAGGTGATGGTGGTAATAAAAAAGACACTGAT